>CM031948.1:37210027-37477527 GCA_018749465.1 Paracanthobrama guichenoti | reverse complement strand
GATCTTATGTCTGCCATATCCTCTTAATCCCTTTTTGCAGCGTCCTGATTTGACATAATCTGCTGTCACATTCAGTAACTCAAACCAGCACTGGTAATACTTTAAAACATCTATCAATTCTTTGCTCAAACCTTCCAGCATAAACACATATGAAATTTCGTGACCTCAGGAAAAGCTCCCAATGCAAAATACATACCAACAACAAGAGAAGGTCACGTCACACACCGTTTTTAGAAATCCACACTCATATCGTTCTAGTTTCAAAGAGCCTTTAGTTCCTAGAGGCTACCAGCACAGGACGGTTTATCCTATACTTTGTCTTGCAATAGCCTTGCAGAGTAACACAAGGCCCATTATCGGCCTGACATAGACCTTGTCTGTTAGTGGTTAGGAAAGGCCCTTTGGGTGGGAGTGATTTAAATCTGTTCCACAGGAGGTCCCTCCTCTTTAGGTGCTGGCTCCAGGTGAATGGGAGTGACATTATTGGGCTTCTTAACACTGGGGGAGAAAAGATGCAGAAAAATCAAATACAAAAACACACATGCACACATTTTAAATGAAGTAAAATATAGTAAAATAAAATGTCATTAAAATAGTTTCCTAGGAAAGTTAAGCTATTACTAAAACTATGTTTTGCTTTTATTCCCTTTAAGAGTGCTTTATTATATTAATATTATATTTTCAAATCAATTAAATCGGATCCAAAACAAAAGTTTGAGTTTACAGAATGTGTGTACTGTGTATAATTATTATGCATTATATATTTCAACACACACACACACACACACACACACACACACACACACACACACACACACACACACACACACACACACACACACACACACACACACACACACACGTGTATACTTGAGAAATATTTGCATGTAGCATGTCCTCACAATTATGCTCCTTTTTAGAAAGAAATGGTATCTGTGAGGATTTCCTGTCAGGATTTAGACCGGACAAATGATTTACTCTTATCCAATCGTGGTTGTATCTCTCGATTAGTGTTACTCGATCTTAGCGCTGCATTCGTTACTATCAACCACAACATTCTTTTGAATAGACTCGAAAATTATGTTGGCATTAGTGGAATTGCATTGACAGTTTAAAATCATACTTATCTGACCATTATCAGTTTGTATCAGTAAATGAAGAGATGTCACACCGATCACAAGTTCAGTATGGAGTACCGCAAGGCTCAGTGCTAGGGCCGTTGCTTTTCACCCTGTACATGCTACCACTGAGAGTTATCATTAGGAAGCATGGTGTTAGTTTTCACTGTTACGCTGACAATACTCAGCTCTATATTTCTTCACGCCCTGACGAAACTTAATTCACAAGATTAACGGAATGCATAGCCGATATAAAAAAATTGGATGACTAGTAATTTCCTGCAACTTAATTCAGAAAAAAAATTAATTTTTAATTATTGGACAAAAAAAAAAAAAAACTCCACAAGTAGTAACCTAGAATACTGTCTAACACTTGTTGGCTGCTCTGTCAAGTCCTCGTCGTCAGTTAGGAACCTGGGTGTGCTCTTTTATACTAATCTTTCATTTGAAAGCCACATTTCTAGCATCTGTAAAACTGCATTCTACCATCTTAAAAATATATCTAAATTACGGCACAGGCTTTCAATGCAAAATGCTGAACAGTTAGTTAATGCGTTCATGAGCTCAAGGCTAGATTATTGTAATGCTCTACTGGGTGGTTGCCCTGCTCGCTTAATAAATAAACTGCAGCTGGTCCAAAACACAGCAGTTCTTACTAGAACCAGGAAGTGTGACCATATTAGCCCAGTTCTGTCCACACTGCACTGGCTCCCTATAAAACGTTGCATACATTTTAAAATCTTGCTTATTACTTACAAAGCACAAAATGGTTTAGTTCCCCAGTACTTGAGCGAGCTCCTAACGCATTATAGACAGTTTCAATGGACGCACAAATGCGTTGCCACGGCTACGTGCCTGGCCCGAAGTTAACTTCCGGTTTGTGTTTGTGTATCGGTCTGGCTAGTAGATAGTATGGCGCAGTACTCAGCAGAAACACATTTTTGACGTACTATTCTTGGATAACATGATATAAATATTAACGATCAAGCAGAGAGTATATGACACCAGCGCAAATACAGTGTGTGCGACTCACCAAAAAGCCTTGAAAGTGTCATAAATGTCCAGAGTCTGACTGCATACGAGAGCAGTGTCTGACAGTGTCTGTCTGTCTAATGTAAATTTACTTGTTATTTATTTTGCTGATTATCAGAAATAATCTACTTTAGAGGTAACTTATTCTGGCGGTTTACACTTGGCAGTTATCCAAACTGCATAAAGAAACAAAAGGCTTACATTTGTTTACAAATAAACTATGTACAGACATATATATTTTTAGAACAAAAGATTATCATATTTTGGAGTTTTTTTTTTATTAGTTATCACCGTGTCCGATCAAGCAGATCGGCTCAATCAATCAATCAGGACACAGTGCGTTTACATTTGTTCACATCAAGTTGTCGCCATCTGAATAAATGAACGGATTTATGTTTCCCACAAAATATTTAAATTAGGTAACGTTAAGGTTATATAAGCCTTTATCACTGAGTGTAAAACAACTTTCGCTTTATCCTCGATCAATGGCAGTGCCCATAGAGCACGGGATTTCTATGATGCATTCATATACAATCAATCTCAAATAGGGTACTTTATCTACAAGTTTAAGTTTTCCAACATTAATCTTATATTATGAAACAAAGAAACATGTTATTCCGACGCATTGCATGATTGAAAGGCGAGCGCGCAAGCATTTATATAGGCTACTGTACAGAAAATAGCATTACACAGTCCTTAAAGTTCACCCACAAATTTAAATTCCATCATTATTACTCACCCTCATGACGTTCCAAACCCGTAAGAAGAAGATATTTTTCTTCTTCTCTAAGGTCTTACGGTTGGGATCGACATGAGGGTGAGTAATGACAGGCTTTTCAGTTTTGGGTGAACTAACCCTTTAAGGGGGGCGTTTCCCCCACTCTATATTGCAGACAGAAATTGGAGATTATTTATAATAAACATGCTGAGAAATAAATAAATAAATAAAAAAAATAAGATAATATTGCACAGTTAAAATGAAAGATGATGACATAAGAAAGATAACGCAGCCTCTGTTGTTACTGATTCATTGCGGATGTCTACCGGAAGTTAAGTTTGGGCCACAAAAGTGCAAGCACGGTAACGTTTGTTTATGTTGTTGCCATTGAAACCGTCTACACTCCATCACATCTACTGCGTTCACAAAATTCTGGCCAGTTGATAATACCTAGAACATCAAAATCAACTGCCTTTTCCTATTTAGCACCTAAACTCTGGAACAGTCTTCCTTGCATTGAAGCAGACACTGTCAGTTTAAAAACACATCTCTTTACTATGGCATACACATAGAACATGATCAATTTATATTATTCAAGTCAGTTAAATCATTGTTAGGCAGCATTAACTAGGTCAGCCAGAACCGGGAACACTTCTAACACCTGATGTACTCGTTACATCATATGTACTCGTTGTCATCATTTACTCTACCTCAAGTTGTTCCAAACCTGTATGAATTCTTCTGCTGAACACAAAAACAGATATTTTGATCAATATGGGGAAAACAGTTGATGGACCTAGTAGGGAAAAAAATAATATGGAAGTCAATGGGGTCCATCAACTGTTTGGTTACCAACATTCATCAAAATATATTCTTTTGTGTTCAGCAGAATAAAGAAATTCAGTTTGGAACAACTTGACGGTGAGTAAATGACAATTGTTGGGTTAACTATTTCTTTAAGTATTGTTGATAACAGTAAAGAACTGTGTCACAAGAACTGCTGAGATTATAGATAAACAAATATTTAAAAAAAAAATGTATATAATAATAGGCCAATCTCAGCTGATCTAAACCCAACTGAGAATCACACAACCGTAATCTTGTGTGTCTTGTGTTTTTGGTTTCATTGATGTAATGTTGTATTTTTGCTAGAACATTTCTAACATACAGCAGAATCACATATAAATAATATTGTGTTCCAATGCTTGGAAATGAGATAAATCAATTGTTAATGTATACTCACGAGTATGGGGAGATTGGAACAGCAACTACCAGGACATGGTTCTTCTTTCTGAAGAGCCTCCAGAGTCCTTTGTGATAACCTCGTACATCCAGGTCCCACACGTGCAGGCACTATAGGCAATAAACAAGATAAGGCCATAACCTAATATTACTCTCACCTCAGTATTTATATATTTATTTCCTTATAGTTCTCAGTGTTTACAAGCAATTTATCTACCCTTGCAGTCTCTTTAAACAATAAATAGCCAGCCATAATTTGAACCTTTAGCTCACATATAAACAGGCCACAGATTCATTGCAGCCCACTTTAACAATAAATGCAGGGTAACTACTGGCTAACCTGCTCTGAATTGCAGCCATTTGTTCCTTGAGATGCACAAACAAAAATCTCTTTATATTTAAACCAAGAATATTCACGAAGCATCCTCAGCTAAATTCAACATACCTTTGCCAGTTCTGTCCAGGTGTTTGTATCGGTCTCCTGCTCCATTTTGATGAACATTACAAAGGTCTTTCCCTCAGTGTCTGGAATAAATGAGTCGTCACATGGGTTTTTACTGTGGTCCAGAACCTCAGCCTCACTGCGAACACACAAATGATTACAAATGATTGTTGTAATGATGCAATTTTAAGGTGTTACATTACCTATGAAAACATTAATTTTTGATTCTTTATCTTCAGATAAAATTACCTGAGTAAGTTTTGGATTTCAGTCTCATAAGCGTCTTTCTTCAAGCTGTAAAGATGGAGAGAATATCAAAAAATTATTGAATAGGATATAAATAATAGACAAAGAGGCCAATATGGAGATAACAGGAACTATACATACCCATTTACATTTTTCATCGGAACATTCGAATCGTGTTGAACTTGTGCTTTTAAAGTAAACTTCCTGTAGAGAAACATTCATTGAATTCAAATTTGGTATAAAACATGTCTACTTATACTATTTCCACATTTTAAATAAACACCATAAATCACTGGATTCACAGTGTCCTAGATTCAGTTCTCCATTGAAAAAAATACTCTAATAGTTAATAAAAGAATAGTTAAGATAATAAAAGTACTGTTACAAGTAAACAACAGAAGTTAACATTATCGTCAGTTCACTTACATGGAAGTAACCATTCATGTTTAAGCCAATGATGCCAAAGTGATAAGAGCGGGAGACATCAGGAATGACACACTCTCTCCCCTTCCTCTGTTCCGCATCCGCATCCACATGTCCCAGTCCCATAGCTAAGGGATGTCAACAATATGAATGGAAGACAGAAGAAAAGATACCACAGACAGGTTTAATACATTTAGCTGATCTGTAATTTTTTTATTTCTTGAAAGAAATGAATACTTTTATTCAGCAAAGACACATTAAGTTGTTAAAAAGTGACAGTAAAGACATTCATAATAGTATAAAATTCCTTATTTCTTATTAAAAAAAAAAAAAAAAAAAAGTTTCACAAAAATATTAAGCAACCGTTTGCAGTTTAGTTTCCAAAACTAATAATAAGAAATGTTTCTTGAGCACCAAATCAGCATATTAGAATGATTTCTGAAGGATCATGTGACACTGAAGACTGGAGTAATAGCTGTTGAAAATTCAGCTCTGCTATCGAGAAATTAATTACATTTTAAAACATATTAAAATAGAAAACAGACATTTTAATTGTAATAATATTTGATAATAGTATTGTTAAATTAATGCATAAGGAATTTCTATCAAAAACAAAGCAAATCTTACCGACCCCAAACCTCTGAATGGTAGTGTATGCAGAAATGCCATTTTTTTCTCATAGTTTCAAAATGAAGGCACTATAGGTTCCCATTTAAATAAATAGATGTTCTGGTCTTTTCTAGACACTATACATTACACACCAGACTGACTCTTCAAAGGTTAGCAATGTTATTCAAATCAGAGAACAAAATGCTAAATTCCACAGTGAGAACAGCACTTTCCACTGGTGAGAGAAGGATTAATCACTGTTCGAAGTTTTCCCATGCGTGCAAATGGAGCGGAAAATTGTGCCAAATGAGACATCACTTTTAAGGGGTTTTGCATGTAAATTTTAAATATACAAACATTTCCTATTTAGATATAATTTACAGGCTAAATGTGGGAATTAGCTGCCTCACCTTCTCAGGAGTTGGCCATTTGGGCTCCAGTTCATCCTTGTAAAGGCTTTTTTTAAGCACCCAGCCAAGGCCAGGCATACTTTCCACTCTGTACAACAAAGATGGGTCCTCTGCCGTGTGCTCATAGCCCTACAAAACACCACAGCAGAACGGTCAAGTGCACTGCTTGAAGGCCTTTAAAGACTTAATTAAAGAGTAATTTAGGCTGAGGATACACAAACCACTGTTTAGCAGAAGAGAAATATACCAACAGAAAGAGGATATGGCAGCATTTACCATAAGACATGAACAAACTGAAAAACATTTTACTCACTTGGTCATTCCAGGCTGAGATACAGTACAGACTGTCATCCTCAAGCAACAAATGGATGGTCTGACTGAGAAAGCTAGAGACAAATGTGGGAGAAGAAATTAATCAAACATTTAAAGATGATCTGTCGAATGTTGTTACTCAATCTTTTCTATTAAGATTCACTGAGCTAACTGATTCTGCACTGACACATTTCTAAACTATCCTCTGATAAATAATATGGAAGTCTGTTACCATCTAGTGGATATCATTTAGTATTACATGTGTAATTCAGTAAAATTATTATGACATGATATGATATATCCATACCTGAAAAAATCTATGGAAATGTCCAGGTCCTCCTCTAGGACGATGGCAAAATCTGCATCCTAAAACAGACACTTACAAGCTGTTTTACAACATAACTGTATACAAGTTCTAAGGCAGGTGAACATTTACTTACTGGATGCAGACTGAAGGTTGCAGTCAAGCTGGCTTTATAATGCTGAGACAAAAAGAACATCAGAACATTAGTACCATCTTTTGGTCATTCACATGCTTTGACACTAAAGAAGCCCACAGCAGTCAGCTGTAATAGGTCATTCAGTGACCTTTCTATGTTAATTATTCATCTTTCAAAGAAAAGGAAAAAAAAGTATCACCTGTGACACTCTAGCATTCTTAATACTGATAGGCGTATGCTGAACTCCTTTAAGACCAAAGAGATCCACCACATCCATGGGTTCCTAACCAGAAAATGGTTTTGTTAATTCTGTAAATATGTATAAATTATCTTACAAAAGCAGAGAAGAAAAACAACGCATTGAAGAGGAGAGGAAAAAAAGGTGAAAAGGAAATTGCACCTCATAGTATCCATCAATGAAAACAGTGATCATCTGTGGATTGACACCATGGGAGGAAAGAAGAGAGCGCAGCATTCTAGAGAAACAAACATGGCTTATACTTCAGTCTGGTATTCAAGGTATGCTTTTTTATATACAGGATTTGTTTCTTTATTGAAGCCAAACCAAAACAGCATAGACAAAAAAATGTATGTGAGATCATGCCACATGATCTTTCAGAAATATCTAATATACTGATCTGGTACTCATGTATGCATGCGTGTATGTGTATGTATATATGACAGGGCTTGACATTTACTCACTTTTTGGACATTTACTGTGGCTAGTGGTTTTCCAAAGTTACTAGCCACAATTTTGACATCGATACTATGGGGGAAAAACTGCCATATAGATATTTGGCACCAGGTAAAGTAGGCTGCTGTCACTTTAAGACCTGGCACATGAATCCATAATACTGTTACACATGCGTTTTCTTTCTCAACAGTTTACATTAAAACACTTCAAACAAACTGATTGTGTTTACATGAATACTCGCCAAAACCAGCATTTTGACATTATTTTGTGTGTATTGGACTGCTTAAGCACAATAAGCAGAAAAAATAATTAAATTTAGTACTGAGAGACTGCTTCATGTGCGCACACTTTGGGTGAGCACAAAATATGTGGGAATGAGTAAAATTATGCGCAATCACACGCCGATATTTAAGCCCTGTAAATTTCAATGAAACAAGTGAGGGGAGGCAGGTTTGTGTGTCAACTCATTGTAGGGGAGATTAGAAAGCACAATTGGTATTGTGTATCTATTTAGCAGAAAATGATATTGGAAGAGTTTAAGATATTTCAATACTGATATATATTGAAAAATCTATATTTTTGAAAACACTACATTGCACTTAGTTTATTAGCCTTTTTAAAAGACAACTGAAAAACCTTTGTATTATATGTAAAAATTAGCCCGCCAAAGTGGCTAGTTGGAGTGACTGTGTTACATGCCACTGCTAAAATCCACCCGCATTTGGGGGGTTGGCGGGTGCTAATGTCAAGCCCTGTGTATTGCATGTATATTTATTTGCAACTAATACATTCAACTGCACATATGGTTTGGTAGTGTGGTAAAGTTTACTAACCTATAGAGATAGTTTGGTCTATTTCCAGCTATAACAGCTACTGGGATGTTGTAGACATTGTTGTTAGGCAGCTAGACAGGACATGGAAAGGTTTAGTCAACAACAGATTTAAGACAAACTTTGTTCTGCTGTCTAAATGCTTTTAAGTGTAAAGTTATCTCAGAACGAAGGGTATAACAACCGCTTACAACTGAAAATTTAAACACTTCCGTTTAAAAAAAACAACAACGGTAAACAAGGAAACTTGTAGTGGAAACTTGTAAAGCCTGTCTTGGTATCATGCATTTTGTTGTGTGATGTAAAACATCATAAAGAACACCATAGTACTAAAAGTTTATCACTGTAAAATTTCCACATCTGACTGTGATGAAAAACATGGTAATATTTAGCACAGTTTAAAAGTTCAGATGGTGTGACATGAAAATTAATGTATTGATACATGAGATTCAATAAATCTGCTTTTAAAGCAATTACAGCATTTCACATCATTTCATCCTGTAATTTATCTGTAAACCAAGTCCAGATGGGATGTTTAACAAATGTAATGTACACTTTTTCGAATTTCATTGTCATTTAAGTATATTTCAAGTATGAAATGTTGCATGAATTTATTCAATATTCATGTTCTACTGTGATGTTGATATCAATCCAACCTTATGATATACCACTGCTCAAAAGTTTGAGGTCAGTAGGATTTTGTTACTTAAAGATTTTTTTGCTCATCAAGGCTGCATTTATCTGATCAAAAATACAGAAAAAAAACAATAAATATGAAATATTATTATAATTTAAAATAAGAGTTTATTTTAAAATGTAATTTATATCTGTGATGGCAAAGCTGAATTTTTAACAGCCATTACTCCAGTCTTCAGTGTCACATGATCCTTCAGAAATCATTCTAATATACTGATTTGGTGCTCAAGAAACATTTTCAGTTGAAAACAGTCATGCAGCTTAATATTTTTGTGAACTTCAGGATTCTGAACAGCATTTATAATAGAAATGTTTCATTTGAAACAATTGAATTAAATTGAAAAATTGATCAATTTAATGCATCCTTGCTGAACAAAAGTAATAAAGATTTACTGACCCCAAACTTTTGAACAGTGGTGTACAAAAGGTATTTTAGTCACAGAATGTGTGTGTGTCTTACTGGGTCAGGATTAAACTCTATAGGTGCTGGATCTTTGCAACTACAAATGCTCCCATATCCTTCCACTTTACTGCAGAAGAGTTTCCTCCGGCGGTTCAGCTCAGTGTCTGCCCAATGGCACTCAGCCTCTGAAATAAGTCATGACATAAACAGACAGCTCTGATATAATCCATAATGTAAATGCAAAAAGTAATCTAATGTAGAGGCAAAAATACCTTCAGAAGCTGTCAGCTGGACCTCAGTCTTCAGAAGCACAGGATCACCCCATGTGGACAGAGCAGGAGACTTGGAGTGCTTCTCCCCATACACTTGACCTGAGAAAATAAACCGTATATATGGAATTTTGAAATGGAACCATGCTTTTCCAGACCTCTCGGCAGACTTTTCAGATCACATTTAACAAATGATTTTTACAGCATTATATTTGGTATATAATAAAGTAATCTCAAAATTATATATTTTTTTTCTTCATTGATTTTCTCAAAATGAAAACATGCACTTAAATGTTGAGATGAAACATTAAACGCTTTAAAACCCGTGTATATTCACCACATCAGTTTGATACAGGTTTGATGTTGCATGATCACCAAACAATAAAGTACAGTCTGATTGAGATGATCGGTTGCTCCTTTATTTATTGCTGGTTTGAGTGGCACATGCATATTCGTTCAAAAAAAGACTCTCTTATAGTAAAGACACCATTTTGCATAATGAAATTGTGTGCCTTGAATTAATTTGGCTGTATTTGACAATCACTAAACTTGTCGTGAAAACCCTCTTCTTGTACAATACATTTATTTTTAGAAATTCTTGATATATATTTTAGAAAACTGAATTGAGGAAAAAGTCTGGAAACACAAAGAATTTTCCATTCACTGTTTTTTCTTTTTTCCATACTTATCCAAACCTGGAAATCATCAAATCAAATTCCATACTTTTACAAACTGCGTAGGAACCCTGAGTAGAAGTATGTGCTCTGAAGCAAATATCTTATTTGGAAAGGCACGGATAATGGCTTCAAAACAAATAACGAATTCTACCGAATAAGAAGAAAAATATTTGGCAGACAGTAGAGGTGGGCAATATATTGGCAGTCACGATTAACTGGTAGAACTAACTGGACTTTCATCTCTATCGCGGTTAACATCACGTGACCTTGCTGTGCTGGTTACGGAAATGTATCATTTGCATGCATTTTTAAGCATTGTGGTTTAAAAACAGGTTTTAATCCATTGAACGCTTTCTGAAAGACACACACGAAGATGCTGCTCAGAGCACATGAGAACTGAACTGAATGGTTTTCAACAACTGAATATTTTCTATGAACTTCTATGTTCTCTAATCAGCTCTTTTATATTGAATCCTCTTATTTGAGGTTCTGGAGGACTGTCCTGACAAAGTTTCTCTGGACAAAAAAAGGGGGTATTTTTACTTTTAATTAACATTCAATATATGAAAATTAGAAGATATTTAAAGAAAATATATCATTATAATAATATTGAATTATTTTACAAGTTGGCAAAGAGCCCTATTATGGATTTTTAAAAATTACCTTTCATGTAGTGCGTAACAGTTCTAAGTGAATGAAAACATCTTGCAAAGTTTTAAATCTGAAAGTGCACGTATATAAAGTTATTGTCTCTCAAAAGTAAGAGTCGACTCGGAGTCAATTAAATGAATCATTTTTTAAACGAGTACTCAGCCGTGTGACGTCAAGACGAAACTTTAGCATATTGCACGTCCACTTATTGCGCACTCTACAATGTGTTTATTGTGTTTCATATTGTGTAGGTCTCTGGCTAACCGGCTAACTCACGTTATTACTGTCTTACTGAAACACTACTGTAAATCAGCTGTGGGCTGCATTATTACCTAAAACTGTGTCTGTTAATGAAGATTGTCATTCTTACTACTTTGAGTAAAGATGAAGGATGGAACAAGATTTGTTTGGCAAATGTTACATCAGCTGGGCTAATGTATGCACTGTTATTGATACAGTTCCAACACGTGCACCGCAATACATTACGCACACACGCGCCGGTTTATTGATGGAAGCACACTTGCTAATGCTTATGGTGAGGAATTACAGTTGAAACATCTCAAAATGTACCTCAAACTGAGTAGCATCACTGAAAAACGTACTGCTCAAGTTTCGGGTTGAAAAATTTGTTCTTCCAAAGTTTCATCATCGATTCGGACTCGCACTGGGATTTATGTAAAATCAATGTCATCATTACGGTCTTCACAGTGTGCACAATCGCTGAGCTTTAGGAACAGGAAGCCTCCTGAACGGAGCTGGAGTTCAGTTATGGTAAACGGCCATTTGTTTCCGAAATACGCACTAGACCGATCACAACAGACTGGGCCATCTGACCAATCAGAGCAGAGTAGGCTCGCAGAAAGGAGGGATTTAGAAAGAGACGGATTCATCCATAGAGTCGTTTGAGAATCATTGAACATTGTGGTGATGTGCAATGTATATTATGAGAAAATTAAAAAGTTTTGACCTTTGATGCATGTGAACCTGTTGTTGAAGACCTCCAAAACTAAATTAGGAAACTTTAAAATAGCATAATAGGGGCACTTTAAATGAAAACAGATGAAGGGAACAGAATCAAAACTTGTGTAATTTCACAAACTTCTGGTTAAAGCTCTGCCCACTTCCAATTTTATCAGAATACAGAAATAGATACAAATAATTTTGAGACTGTAAAAGATACAGATATTGGCTCACTTGTATACCCTTAAAACAGTACATTTATATCACATCACAGAAGAAAAATAATTAGACATGAGAGACAATAAACATACCTAGCACAATACAGCATTGTCCTTACCTCCCTTCTTCACAACCAGAGTCCACATATCCCTCCAGCCTAAGGTAACTGCTACCTGACTTCCCAAACCTTTCAGAAGATTCTTCGCAGCATCCTTCAAGTGGAAGGTCCCCTCATCCTGAAGAGGCCAATAAGAAGTGCACTTACAGACAAAAAAAAAAAAAAATCTGAAATCAAGAGAGTAGATGGGAGAGGCATTTCTTTAACCTTAATAGTGAAGATGAGGATTCTGCCACGTGTGACCATGTTGAGGAAGAGGATCATGGCTTCATCCTCATGGGGAGAATAAGTATCAAATACTCTTTTGGCCATGACATGACCCTAAAGGAAAACGATACAGCAACATTTAATCAAACAACCATATAAATAATCTAAATAATGATGGAGTGGATGTCGTAAAGTGATAGTAATAATTCAAGAAGATACAGTAGGTTATGAGGTGTGACTGTGTGGGCTTACAGTGGCCTGATTTAAAACTATAACATGTATGCCTCGGCCCTGCTCCCTCATCTCATCCTCCAGCACCTGCAAAAACACATCAAATATTGTGGATACTGTTATCAGTGTGGCAAATGTGTTGTATCATAAAACAGGCTCAGAATCACTTACAGTGGTGCCATCAACTGCCACGTACACCTTAGAGCGACTAGAGTACACCTCGATATCCAAAACTTTTCTCCCACTGGCTGGCCTGCGTGGTGTTTCCATATTAGGCAGGGCATCATCTGAGAAAATGTTCAATGAAAGCAAAAAAAAACAAATGCTACTTATTCAAAACTGAAATAAAAAAAGACATCCAGCAAGTGTATTTATTTGAGCCACATGCTGAAATAATTCCACTCAAGTAATAATACTACTTAATATTTCTAACATGAGAATTGGGCAATCAGGTATCATAAAGCACTTAGTGTTCACAAAGACAGTTATCAACATTACCATATTCTTGAGCTGCATCCTCACTGGCAACTCTCCTTGTATCAAGAATGAGTTTGATATTCACAATCACTGTGATCAGTAGAAACAGAACAGCACTGGCCTGCAAATACAAACACACACACACACACACAAATTAACTTTGCTATCTAAATGGGGATATTCCATCGACTTCTATTGCTTTCATATACAGCTAGTTATAAATACTATAATCAAACCCTAGCAGACATCTTTCTGTATTTTTACAATTAAAAACAAATCTTTATTTTTACACCATTTCCATTTTAGAGTAATATTACCGCAAATGATGACATGATGACTCCAAAAGGAGATTTTGTCAGATTTAGCTCACTTCTAGGTAGGGGTGGGAATCACAGGGTACCTCACAATACGATACATGGCTCGCAATACCAATAATCACAATACAGCAATTCCGTAATAATTTATTGCTAGACAAGGCTATATACACACACGACACATCACAACATCTGTCTAACTATGAAAACAAAATGCCTGTGAAAAGGTTAAGTGCTTAAATGTGAATGGAGCATCTATTCTTTTACTCACTGCTGTCCACCATCCTGTTAAAAAAAACTATTTTCTTAGGCTAGTTAACTTATGTTCACGTTTCCCTCATTCATGTGTTGAGCACCACCTCGAGGTGCAATTAAGTACTAGCGACGCAGGGCACCAGTGTATCGATTCTTGTATCGCACGGAGAAGGACAACAATACATTTCCCTATCGATGTTTTGTGCTACCCCTACTTCTAGGTACAATTTTTTTCTCTAAAATATGGTTAAGCGGGTATATACACACAAAACCACGATAACTTAAAATGACACAGTGGAGTCTAAAAAAAAAAATTTAGACCACTTTTTGTAAAGTAATAAAATTTTATTACAATCTATATCAGCAGAATTACAATTCAAGTACAAGTTGAGCTGCAAAATGATGCATGGTCTTAATAGACATTGGACCCCACTGTAACTGGTATCTTAAAATCAAGTGCAGCACATCTAACCATAACAAGTGACTAGGCATGTGCCGGTATCAAATTTTCATGTTGCGATTAATTGCTTAAGCTTTTATCACGGTATACGGTATTATCACGATATTGAAATAAGTTGCAAAAAGTGTTATATCATACTATAACAGACTAGAATAGCCACATTTTTACAGAAGTTATTCTTCTTTGATAACATTAGTTAAAAAAAGCAACTGAGTTAGTGTTAATGCTTTAGAAGTATTTTTCATTGTCAGTTTGTTAATGAATTAACTAATGTTAAAAATAGAGTTTTATTGTAAAGTGTAAATTGTAAAATATAAAATGTTTAAAGTTTGAAAATGAATAGCCTTAAGTCTTTAAGTATTAAGTATTTGGTTACGTGATGAGCACCGTAGCGAATACAGAAATCTGAATGGCTGTGTGTTTAGTAGCGTGAGTGTTTTGTTTACGAGGATTACCGGAGAAACGGCTGCATTTCTGCTGTTCCATCAGCACCAGCTGCTGACAGAGAGTGTGAATATGCATTTTCATTCAGCGCATTTCCTTCACTTGTTCCACCATGTGCTGCTCATGCATGTTGGGTCTGTTTACATCAGTGCGCATTCCCCTGTTGTTCATTTTAAACGGTTGATGGGTAAAGTATTCTTAAAATGCATTCTAAAAATCGGAATTCATAATAATTATTCACAGTATTTTGAAGTGCCCACAATAACAATATTATGCATGTTCATTATTGTGATATATCGTATTACCGCATACCAGCACATGTCTATAAGTAACCGTTATATAACTGTAACTTAAACCAATAACCAAACTTTAATCTGAGGCAATGTAACTAGAGACCGGAAAAGTGACATTGCTGGATTTGTTACTACTATCTTTTTGATGTTGTCAGTAATTGCGACATTATGGATCAAGAGTTGTGTGTTGTTATCAGTTGGTAATTTTATTTGTAAATGATTATTCGATGGTCAGACATGCAGTAGTTTAACTTAAAGCCACAATATGTAACTTTTCACCGCTAGAGGTCGCTTATTCAAAACAAAGGCGTAGCTTGATGATGCCTTGATTTTTGCAGAGCTTTTATTATGCCACAGGCGACCGCTCCCACATCTTCCGCTCATGTGTATGTGGGGTAACACAGTGCTGTTTTATCATATTAGATACAGTTCCTCACCTGTCAAATAAAACACATAATATATTAAAGCGTCTTTGGTATTTCCGTGGTTTCTACAAAATAAACCCGGAAATCAAGGGTAACACGGATGATGTCATTGCCAGGCGATGTCCGTGTCCTGGTTACAATTGCTTATTTCTCTGGATTTAAACATTCTTGGAAAAATGTAGGATTGTGCTAGTACACAAGTCAACAAAAATATATAACATTGTTCTAGTGGTTTTTTGGATTTCTTAATCCAAAAATCTTACACATTGTGCCTTTAACTTGTGTCCTCATTTGCACAACACTAATTTAAAGGCTATTTCAATAGATAATAAAATTAGGTTGGATGGATAATAAAATGAATGCTGACCTGGCAGATTCGTCGAACTGCTCTTTTGTTGGTGAGTCTGTATTTCCAGGTGAGGTAGAGGCTGCGCTGCTGGCGGGGGATGAAGGGTTTGGCTCTTGGATTGGGTGTCCAGGCGTCCATACCTGCAGTCCTGCCCACTGCTCCTGCTCACAACACCTGCCTACATCCGACAACGCCTGCGATCACGTCTTCATCTACAGCACGGTGCAATCTTAATCAAATAAATGACGTACATAAATACTGCTCAAATCTTCTTTGCATTGTTAAAATATGATGCAGGTGGCACAACTTTAATGTCGGTTACTACAAATGCTTAATGAGCAGGGTAAAACAAGCACTGCTAAACTGCATTAGTAACATTTCTCGAGCTGGTGATATGAATACCAAATTATTAATAGTGACTATTGCAGATGGCGAGGTAACCTTAGCTATCTAAGCACAACAGCTGAAATTACTTCAAAAAGCCATTTCTGTTGATTGTAACGCTTCATAGAATAAATTCCAGTGTTCATTTACCTCAGCAGCATGTTATGTTGACCGGAAACGACATCACCTCTCCAGAAAATATAACTGTAATTTAGTTTATGTCGGGTCTAGTAACGTTTGGCCATATGCAGGTAATGAGCATTGTGAAGCCAGAAAACAGGACAGCGCCACTTGGTCGCTTTTCAAAATAAAAGCCCCTTATTCTTATAGTTGAAATTTGTTGAAAATTGAAAACTGATAAAAATAAAAATAAAACAATCACTGAAAACTAAAATATGAAAGTATAGAACCACTAAATGTTTGAAAATATTAAATAAATTATGAGAATTAGTTGAAAGCAGTGTCATTTGTCTTAAAATAGGCATTTAAAGAACATATAGATTACTCAAAATGACTGTAATGTAGACGTAATATGCACATTTATATTAGAAAAAATAACCATTTAATTAACAGCTTAAGATGAGTTGAAGTTGAAGTTGAAGTTGAAGTTTATTTGTCATTACACATGTACAAGTACAGTATAACGAAATGAAGTTTGGAGCAAGCCTCCGGGCCGCAGCCGATTATTCAGGCGCCGCCCCCATTTATTTATTTATTTATTTTTTTTTTTGAGTAGATGACTGAATTATTTAAAAAATATTTAAATGGCTTTGTAAAATGTCAAATGACAAAATTCTAAACAAAACAAGAAACAATTGAAAAAAAAAAAGTTGATTTGCAGGGACTGATTTGCTCAAAAGTTGGGGTTGAAAGTTTATAACAAAAATATTATTTTGAGAATTATTGACATGGCAGAAGTGTCCATATAGGATATTGGTGTTTTCATTTGCCTTATTTTTTATTTTATTTTTTAGCTTTTTAAGTTGTATTTTAGTCAAACGGTGCATTTCTTTTTCCATCACTAAGAAATTCCAAGTTCCCAGTTTACAAACCGTATGAACGAGTTTATCAGATTGTCTCTAGCAAGCGGAAAAGGTGGGGTAAATAAATGCTTTTAAATGTTTGCTTGGTTGTTGCACTGTAATTATGTCTCTCCTGCATACTTTTTCTTCTTCAAAAGACCCAGCACTAAAGGAAAACATGGGACTTCTGTCAGCTGCTGGTTACTTAGGTGAGCTTTTTCTTCTTAATATGAACTCTTGTATGAACTCTTTTTAATATAAAACTATTGACTTCTCAAGAATTAGACCCACTGATCTGATTTGTCAATGTTTTTGTCAAAGTCCTGGTGGTTTAATTTATAAAGTCAACAATACACTCATTTCGACGGAGAAACAAATATTAACATGTTGTTGCATTATATAACTTTTCAGTGCTGCTTTCCTCCTTGTTCACACATGGAGCATTTGAAAGTGTGAATCAGCATGAATCAGATAAAAACGCTACTCTAGAGGTCCAGCCTGACAACAGACAACACCTCAGGGGGAAAGAGTTCACCCTTCGCTGCTTAGTAAATGGTGGTAATTCAACAGGCTGGATACTGAGGAGGCTTCAAGAAGCTAAAATGAGGTCTGGATGTTTGCAGTTGAATGGCACAGAATCTATAGACAGGCCTGAAGAATGTCATTTCATTGACATTGACCGTAAGAACAGTGGACTTTACTGGTGTGAGAATACTGATGAAAACAAGAAAAGCAACATCATCAACATCACCGTGGTCTGTAAGAATATCAGTGGCAAAAATATAGATTCAAATCACAAATTTTAAATATTTTATAATTGTTTTATTAATATGTGTAATATAATTTTATTAATTGCTGGGATATATATATATATATATATATATATATACACATATATACATACACACACACACAGACAGATCAGGCATAACATTATGACCGCCTTCCTAATTTTGTGTTGGTTCCCCTTTTGGGCAATTTGAGCTCGTCTGTTTGATCAGACCACACGGGCAAGCCTTTGCTCCCCACGTACATCAGTGAGCCTTAGCTGCCCATGACCCTGTCACCGGTTCACCACTGTTCCTTCCTTGGATCACTTTTGATAGATACTGACCACTGCAGACCGGGAGCAGTCCACAAGAGCTGCAGTTTTGGAGATGCTCTGATCCAGTCGTCTAGCCATCACAATTTCGTCCATGTCAAACTCGCTCAAATCCTTAAGCTTGCCCATTTTTCCTGCTTCTAACACATCAACTTTGAGGACAAAATGTTCACTTGCTGCCTAATATATCCCACCCACTAACAGGTGCCGAGATAATCAGTGTTATTCACTCCACCTGTCACAATGTTATGGCTGATCGGTATATGTGTATGTGTGTGTGTGTGTGTGTGTGTGTATATATCTCAACACAATCGTATATACATTGTGACTTTTTTTTACATTGTTTAATGTAAATCTCACCTTCGTAAACAAAGTGCACTTGTGTTTTGATCGTATGTTTGAAATACTGAAAATATACTGTGATTTAAAATGCTCATTAAAATCATTAAAGGATACTTTATTGTAAAGCAATACACTTTGATGTATATAAGCATATATTTATATAATCTTTGGACTTTAAAGAACTCCACAGCTGATTCAGAAAATGAAGACCCATATACAGGTATGAGATCCAGAATATCTGTGATTGAATTTGGGTTTCTATGATATAGCCGTCCTTATAAACTCTGTAATGCAGGATCTTTGGTCTGGGTGTCGGGGCTCTGTATCATCTTGGTTCCTCTGGTGCTTCTTCTTATGCTCTGGCTGATGTTTCCAAGTTTCAGGTAGGCTACAGTAAACCAACACACTTGTGGCAATTCATAACTATTTTGGCGAATTGGTGGTGAATTTGAATGAATTCTTACATTTTCGTATCTGCTTAAAACCAACTGAGGCCTTTAGTGGTGGGCCTTCATGCATAGTTTTTATTTTATTTTATTTTTTATTGTATGTTTGTATGTTATTGTATGTACAAATCAAACTCATACAATAACTAAAATAGTTGTTTTCTTATGGGAACAGTTCAACAAAAAATGAAAATTGTATCCATATTTATTCACCCTCATTCCTTTGCAAACCTAAATAATGACGGCTTTATGTTTTTTAATCCTTACAGTAGTTTCTGTTAATTCATTTCATTGACTACTTCTGTGTCACATTGCTCTCTATATAAACTATCTGCAATGTTTACGCATGCTTTTCAGGGAGAAATTGCGTGTCTGTCCAAATGCGGCATTTAGAAAGGAAAGGGTCCAGCAGGAAATGCCTCAAACCAAGCAGGACATGACTGAAATCCAGTGGGATCTTCCCTGGATGGAGATGGATAATTTGTTGGACAAGCAACAAAATCCTGGCAGCTGAACAATCCACATTCCATATATGGATGTTATCAGATACACACAATATTTTTAAAGACAGAAAACAGTCACTGTACTTTATAGTATTTACTTTATACTTTATAGTACTTTATAGTGAGTCATGGGCAATATGACAGATGAATAAAGACCGTTTTGGAGTGTTTTCAGTTCAATAATAAACTTGTTATAAGCTTTAGATAAGGGGTCAGAGGTCTTTAAGGCATATACATCAGCTGTTTTTAATTGCAAAATGACAATTGATTTGTATTTTTGAGTGATTCGTTAACATAAAATCTGTGCGAATTGCATAATTTCTTCTGCAAAGGATGCCAGGCAAGCTGGTTAAATAAATAAAAATACTTATTTAAATAAATAAAAAGATGAATAACAGATGAATCATGTATTAAAAATTGACTGAAAATGCTAATGTTTTTAATGTTGACATTTGATAAACTGTAATGTCAGTCTTACCATCATAAAAAGTACATTTCAGTGACCTAAAAGTATTCTTTTATGATTAACATATTTACAGACATTTATATAGCAATACACTTGTAATGTGTAAGCATTTCTATTAGTACATTGTCAATTTAAGAATATTATTTTAAATAAATACATTTTAAAAATGCACTAGTGGGCCCAAGTATGTACAATAAAATCATTCACTAGGAAGTATGCTACAAAATACTTATTTATGAACTATCATGTGATGTCAATGCATCTTAAAATGTTCAATGTTGTTACTAAATTGTAAAATGTGTTACATGAAATTGTATCATAAATAAATGTATTTTAATATGTACTTCAGTCTGTTTTCAGTTCAAAGATTATACATGGCCATTTTAGCCAATAACTGATCGGATTTATTGCTTTTCAGATTTTTAAACTTCTCAGACTCAACGTCTTAGACCTATGCAAATTGTAAAGTTTACTTTCAAATTATATTTGGCTAAACTTCTTAAAAACAATAAAATTGGACAGTGATTCATACTGTGAGAAGTAGTCAACTCATGCACTCGATTTCAAGTCTTTCAAAGCTTGCATTTAAAGGTGCACTATGTAACATTTCGGCAGTAAAATATCCAAAAACCACTAGGCCAGTGTTATATATTTTGTTCAATTGAGTACTTACAATATCCCAAATGTTTCCAACTATTTGTAAATCGTGAGAAAATTGCTATTTTAACCAATGAACCGGGACATGTGAGGGAGTCGCCTGTCAATGGCGTCATATCTGCGTTACCCTCGGTTTCTGGTTTTATTTTGCAGAAACGCTTTCCTCTTACTGCAGTGTGCAACAAGTGTCACAGCCGCCGCCGAGCAAACGCACAGAGTAACGTCATAACATCATTTTCAACACACTCAGATGTATCTAATATGATAAACAGAGCTGCGTTACCTCATACTCATGACCGGAAAAGCAGAAATGGCGCCGGCGACATAATAAAAGTCCCGCTGCTCGTGAGGCATGTGTTGCGTTCATCTTATTAACAATCTCTCCAGCGGCCTTGCTCAGCTCCCACAACACTCGGTCCTGCTCTGATTCATACTACAGTAACGTTAATAATCGCATCCATGAACATGATTTCTGCCCAAGTCCTATCCCGATTATTTTAAGACCACATGTCCCAAGATTCTGCTCTCAAACTTGGCATCATCAAGCTAGGCCTTTGTTTTGAATAAGCGACCTCTAGTGGATGGAAAAGTTACATAGTACACCTTTAAGTCTCAGCAAAATGCATCACATCTCAATAGATCACAAAGGGAACCAATGAGGTTTGGTATTAATGACGTTTGAGGTGCTAAATCTAATGTGACGATACAGTATGTAGTAAGATTAGTATCCAAAGTGAGATTCTCCCAGCATGGGCAGCTATTTAGAATAATTCATTCCTACTCCCCCACCTCTAACCTTCTGTCCTCTCACTCAGACATGCCCCCTGCCTGTCTGGAGATCTGGCTTAACAGCAGACAGCACTTCAGGGGTGAGCACTTTTCCTTCGCTTCTCAGTAAATGATGCTAACTCAACAGGCTATGCTGGGGTGGCTCCATTCAGATCAATGAACAATAGTATATTTTTAAATGATCATTAACCAAGATACTAAATGCTCAATAAAAGGTAATGAAAAATGTTTAATGTTAGTTCATAATATATAGGCCTGATTTCAGAGTCAGGTCTTAGATTAAGCCAGGATTAGGCCTTAGTTCAGTTAGGACATTTAAGTAGCTTTGATAAACATGCCTTAGAAACATTTTATAGACATGCCTTGGTGTCTGTGAAACCATGGGTTGATGCGCTAGCTAATTTAACATTAAAGTAGTTTACAACAATATAGGCCTATTGATATTTCAGAATGCTGCACACTTTTACAAATGCTGAGCATTTCTCTGTATAAACACAAAACAGGAAAAAAAAGGCTACCTTGCAATCCAAGATGACTAAAGGTTAAATGTCCACCCAGGTAGATAGAATGGCTTTCCTATAAAGTGTAATACTCAAAGGACAGTTCTGTATTTATTTATTTATTATAGTTTGTCTCTGTATATTATATGACCTTTTGTTTAAATGCAGTGGGCATTTTTTACATATTGTCATAGGCATCGCAGACACTGTTCTCAGAGCAGCTCCTGGCCAAGGGAAAATTAAGTGAAAATGGCTTCTCATGTAATGTTGGGTCCTTGGAGCTGTCGCCTCAAGGATCGCATGTCCTGGTTTTTGTCTGGCCTATCACAAACAGACTTTCTAGTGGATGTTCTCCGGGCCTTGAAGGACCTGACATAGAAATGCATTTCTATGCTATTCTTGGCTGGTGTACAGGTGAGGTGGAAGGAAAGTAAAGGTGTGGACCTCTTAAAGTGACCTGGAATCCAGATTTGAAGCACACACAAAAAAATAAATAATTTGAGGCAATAAAATCACCAAACATAAATAAATGCACACATAAATAAATAATAGTGACTGTGTTTGCTTATTAAGATGGGATATTAGGATATGATAAAGTATTTTAATAGACAAAATTACACATTTCAGTTTTAAAGCCACAATATGTAATTTTATGCCACTAGAGGTCGCTTATTCAAAACAAAGGTGTAGCTTGATGACGCCTTGATTTCGCAGAGCTTTTATGGTATGTTTTTATGGTGCAGACGACCGCTTCTGCTTCTTCTGCTCATGTGTATGTGGGGTAACGCAGCGCTGTTTTATCATATTAGATACATCTGAGTGTGTTTGAAAGTTATGTTATAATGCTAACATTACTTTGTGCATTCGCTCGGCGGCTACTATAAAACACTTGTTGCACACTGCAGTAAGCTAGATCGATATGGTAAAATCGTGGTAAATCAAGGAAACAAGATTTAAACAATAAGACTAACTGTGTTGAGCTATATGACAATTATTAGTTTTCTGTCGATGAATGTATCCAAACAGTTGCTCACCTGTCAAATAAAACACATAATATATTAAAGCGTCTTTGGTATTTCCATGGTTTCTACAAAATAAACCCGGAAATCAAGGGTAACACGGATGATGTCATTGCCAGGCAATATCCGTGTCCTGGTTACAATTGCTTATTTCTCTGGATTTAAACATTCTTGGAAAAATGTAGGATTGTGCTAGTACACAAGTCAACAAAAATATATAACATTGTTCTAGTGGTTTTTTGGATTTCTTAATCCAAAAATCTTACACATTGTGCCTTTAACTTGTGTCCTCATTTGCACAACACTAATTTAAAGGCTATTTCAATAGATAATAAAATTAGGTTGGATGGATAATAAAATGAATGCTGACCTGGCAGATTCGTCGAACTGCTCTTTTGTTGGTGAGTCTGTATTTCCAGGTGAGGTAGAGGCTGCGCTGCTGGCGGGGGATGAAGGGTTTGGCTCTTGGATTGGGTGTCCAGGCGTCCATACCTGCAGTCCTGCCCACTGCTCCTGCTCACAACACCTGCCTACATCCGACAACGCCTGCGATCACGTCTTCATCTACAGCACGGTGCAATCTTAATCAAATAAATGACGTACATAAATACTGCTCAAATCTTCTTTGCATTGTTAAAATATGATGCAGGTGGCACAACTTTAATGTCGGTTACTACAAATGCTTAATGAGCAGGGTAAAACAAGCACTGCTAAACTGCATTAGTAACATTTCTCGAGCTGGTGATATGAATACCAAATTATTAATAGTGACTATTGCAGATGGCGAGGTAACCTTAGCTATCTAAGCACAACAGCTGAAATTACTTCAAAAAGCCATTTCTGTTGATATTGGAATTTCTGTTGATTGTAACGCTTCATAGAATAAATTCCAGTGTTCATTTACCTCAGCAGCATGTTATGTTGACCGGAAACGACATCACCTCTCCAGAAAATATAACTGTAATTTAGTTTATGTCGGGTCTAGTAACGTTTGGCCATATGCAGGTAATGAGCATTGTGAAGCCAGAAAACAGGACAGCGCCACTTGGTCGCTTTTCAAAATAAAAGCCCCTTATTCTTATAGTTGAAATTGTTGTCCTGCTAAAAAAGTTCCTGATAAAAATAAAAATCACTGAAAACTAAAATATGAAAGTATAGAACCACTAAATGTTTGAAAATATTAAATAAATTATGAGAATTAGTTGAAAGTAGTGTCATTTGTCTTAAAATAGGCATTTAAAGAACATACAGAGATTCAAGAGATTCAAGATTCAAGAGTTTTATTTGTCACATACACAGTTATATATAGAATATACAACCAGCAGTGAAATGTAAACAGGTCCGCTCCATGGGCAGTGCAAATTCACAGTTAAAAACACAAGGAGGAAATTATAATAGAAATAGAATAAAAAAAGTACTATATATATCTGTAGAATTATAAATAAATCAAGTCAAAAAATAAAAAATAAAAATAAAGAAGTGGAATAAAATAAGTGAAGTAAACTGTGCAGCGAGTAAACTGTAGACTTATAAATATGTGGTTAACAAATGTACAAAGAAGTATAATGTGCAAACAGGTTTATAACAGGTTGTTACACAGTAACAACGAGAACACAAAGTGCAGTGCAATGTCAGTGTATCAATGTTTATCCAGAAGTGAAGTCACGTGATGTTAAGTGACTGAGTTCAGGAGTCTGATGGCCTGGGGGAAGAAGCTCCTCCTGAGTCTCTCAGTTTTGGCCATCAGGCTTCGGAAGCGCTTACCAGATGGCAGCAGCATGAAATGAGGGTTTGCAGGGTGATTCGAGTCATTGATGATTTTAGTAGCTCTACCTTTGCAGCGTTTGGTGTAGACGTCCTGCAGAGACGGGAGAGCTGACCCTGAGATACGCTCGGATAAGCGCACGACTCTTTGCAGGGCTTTGCAGTCATGACTGGTGCTGTTCCCATACCACGCTGTGATGCACTGAGTTAATACACTTTATATCGCCCCTAGATAGAAAGTTTTCAGGATAGCTGGTGAAACCCTGAATTTCCTCAGCTGGCGCAGGTGGTACAGTCTTTGCCTGGCTTTTTTCACCTGTGTCTGAATGTGAGCAGTCCAGGTCAGGTCAGGAGATGTTTACACCCAGGTACTTGAAGCTGCTCACTCTCTCTACTGGTGACTCACTGATCATGAGAGGGGAGTATGTATGTTGCTCTCTCTTCCTGAAGTCCACAATCATTTCTTTGGTCTTGCCAACATTCAGAGAGAGACAGTTGTCCTGGCACCATGATGTTAGATGCTCCACCTCGTCCAAGTATGCCGTCTCATTGTTGTTGGAAATGAGGCCCAGGACAACAGTATCATCAGCAAATTTGATGATAGAGGTGGAGCTGTGTGTGGACAAACAGTCATGTGTGTAGAGAGAGTAGAGCAGGGGACTCAGGACACAGCCCTGTGGAACTCCCACACTCAGGGTGATGGAGGAGGAGGTGGACTGGCCTATTCTCACCACCTGAGGCCTGCCAGTGAGGAAGTCCTCAATCCAGTGGCAGAGAGAAGAATTCAGGCCGAGATCCAGGAGTTTGGCGGTTAGCTTAATGGGAACTATGGTGTTAAAGGCTGAGCTATAGTCGATAAATAGCAGCCTTACGTAGTTCCCACTTTTGCTGTCGATGTGAGTGAGGGAGGAGTGGAGGACATGAGAGATGGCATCTTCAGTCGATCTACTGGGACGATAGGCAAACTGAAGAGGGTCCAAAGTGTCAGGAATGAAGGAGCAAATGGTGTTTTTAATGAGTCTCTCAAAGACCTTCATGACTATAGACGTGAGAGCCACTGGACGATAGTCATTTAGGCAAGAGGGTTTACTGTTCTTAGGGACAGGGATGATAGTGGATTTTTTGAAGGAGGTGGGGACCACAGATGTAGCGAGGGACTCATTAAAGATAGATGTAAACAACACATGCGCCGCGAGTCGTTGAGTTGGAAATGAAACTCCACTCGATCCTTATAACGGAGCTTTGCGGCTTTAACTGTCTGTATCTGTATTCAGTCATGTTCCCCGATAGGAGACCGGCGTTGTAAGCGGCAGTGCGTGTGTTCACTGCAGCGCGGATTGAATTGTCCACCCACGGTTTCTGATTTGAGAAGGACGTGTTTGTGTGGCTTGCCACATCCGTGAACTCGCTGACGTCAGATGAACTCGCCCGGAACATGTCCCAGTCGACGTCATCAAGAGCTGCCTGTAGCGTGGTCTCTGAATGGGGTGACCAGCGTTTAACTTCCCGCCTCACCGGAGGTTCCTGAACGAGCCTTTGTTTGTATTCAGGTGTGAGGAAAATGGCGGCATGGTCCGATTTGCCGAAAGCTGGAAGTGACCGTGCTTTATAGGCGTTCTTAAACAGAGAGTAGCAATGATCCAGTGTGTTTGCTCCTCGTGTAGGACAGGAGACGTGCTGGTGAAAGTTTGGCAAGACTTTCTTTAGGTTTGCTTTGTTGAAATCGACTGCGACGATGAACGCTGCATCAGGGTGTTTGTTTATGACGCCGCTGGCAACATCATGAAGGCCAGATAAAGCCAGCCCTGTGTCTGCCTGTGGTGGAATGTAAACGGCAGTGGCGATGACCGCAGAAAACTCCCTCGGCAGATAGAATAGGCGGCAGATGATTGTTAAATGTTCCAGATGAGGCGAGCAGGACCGCGAAAGAATGGTGATGTTCCTGGGGTCGCACCATTTCTTGTTGATCATGAAGCATACTCCACCGCCTTTGGATTTACCGGCCTCGGCTGTTCTGTCCATCCGAAAAACAGAGAAGTTCTCCGACGGCGTCACAGCTGTGTCCGGGACCGCAGGCGTGAGCCATGTTTCAGACAAACAATAGATGTTACAGTCTCTCATGTCCCGTTGAAAACTTATCCTGGCTCTAAGATCGTCCATCTTATTCTCCAAGGATTGGACATTTGCGAGCAGAATGCTCGGGAGAGGAGGTCTGAATGCCCTTTTTCTCAGTCTGTTACGGATCCCCGCGCGTTTCACACGGTATTTCTTGATTCTTCGCCGTCGACTCTGGCCATTGTTCAACTCAGCGTTCCGAAGAATCTCAGATGGCCACAGAGGATCGGCGAAAGTGTCCTGAAACAGTCCAGTGTAGAGGTAACCAATGTCCAAAAGAGTTTTGCTGTCATAGCAGATCATAAATTTGTAAAAAATGAGAGCAAAAGAAAGTAAAATAGTAAATAAAAGCACAGTCTTCGCGGAGTGACCTGAATGGCGACCGAACACGGTGACCGAACGCGGCGGCGCCATCTTGATAGATTACTCAAAATGACTGTAATGTAGACGTAATATGCACACTTATATTAGAAAAAATAACCATTTAATTAACAGCTTAAGATGACTGAATTATTTAAAAAATATTTAAATGGCTTTGTAAAATGTCAAATGACAAAATTCTAAACAAAACGTACTTAGCAAGAAACAATTGAAAAAAAAAAGTTGATTTGCAGGGACTGATTTGCTCAAAAGTTGGGGTTGAAAGTTTATAACAAAAATATTATTTTGAGAATTATTGACATGGCAGAAGTGTCCATATAGGATATTGGTGTTTTCATTTGCCTTATTTTTTATTTTATTTTTTAGCTTTTTAAGTTGTATTTTAGTCAAACGGTGCATTTCTTTTTCCATCACTAAGAAATTCCAAGTTCCCAGTTTACAAACCGTATGAACGAGTTTATCAGATTGTCTCCAGCAAGCGGAAAAGGTGGGGTAAATAAATGCTTTTAAATGTTTGCTTGGTTGTTGCACTGTAATTATGTCTCTCCTGCATACTTTTTCTCTTCAAAAAGACCCAGCACTAAAGGAAAACATGGGACTTCTGTCAGCTGCTGGTTACTTAGGTGAGCTTTTTCTTCTTAATATGAACTCTTGTATGAACTCTTTTTAATATAAAACTATTGACTTCTCAAGAATTAGACCCACTGATCTGATTTGTCAATGTTTTTGTCAAAGTCCTGGTGGTTTAATTTATAAAGTCAACAATACACTCATTTCGACGGAGAAACAAATATTAACATGTTGTTGCATTATATAACTTTTCAGTGCTGCTTTCCTCCTTGTTCACACATGGAGCATTTGAAAGTGTGAATCAGCATGAATCAGATAAAAACGCTACTCTAGAGGTCCAGCCTGACAACAGACAACACCTCAGGGGGAAAGAGTTCACCCTTCGCTGCTTAGTAAATGGTGGTAATTCAACAGGCTGGATACTGAGGAGGCTTCAAGAAGCTAAAATGAGGTCTGGATGTTTGCAGTTGAATGGCACAGAATCTATAGACAGGCCTGAAGAATGTCATTTCATTGACATTGACCGTAAGAACAGTGGACTTTACTGGTGTGAGAATACTGATGAAAACAAGAAAAGCAACACCATCAACATCACCGTGGTCTGTAAGAATATCAGTGGCAAAAATATAGATTCAAATCACAAATTTTAAATATTTTATAATTGTTTTATTAATATGTGTAATATAATTTTATTAATTGCTGGGATATATATATATACACCGATCAGGCATAACATATGACATAACATTATGACCGCCTTCCTAATATTGTGTTGGTCCCCCTTTTGGGCAATTTGAGCTCGTCTGTTTGATCAGACCACACGGGCCAGCCTTTGCTCCCCACGTACATCAGTGAGCCTTAGCTGCCCATGACCCTGTCGCCGGTTCACCACTGTTCCTTCCTTGGACCACTTTTGATAGATACTGACCACTGTAGACCGGGAGCAGTCCACAAGAGCTGCAGTTTTGGAGATGCTCTGATCCAGTCGTCTAGCCATCACAATTTCGCCCATGTCAAACTCGCTCAAATCCTTAAACTTGCCCATTTTTCCTGCTTCTAACACATCAACTTTGCGGACAAAATGTTCTCTTGCTGCCTACTATATCCCACTCACTAACAGGTGCCGAGATAATCAGTGTTATTCACTCCACCTGTCATAATGTTATGGCTGATCGGTATATGTGTATGTGTGTGTGTGTGTGTGTGTGTGTGTGTGTGTGTGTGTGTGTGTGTGTGTGTGTGTATATATCTCAACACAATCGTATATACATTGTGACTTTTTTTTTTACATTGTTTAATGTAAATCTCACCTTCGTAAACAAAGTGCACTTGTGTTTTGATCGTATGTTTGAAATACTGAAAATATACTGTGATTTAAAATGCTCATTAAAATCATTAAAGGATACTTTATTGTAAAGCAATACACTTTGATGTATATAAGCATATATTTATATAATCTTTGGACTTTAAAGAACTCCACAGCTGATTCAGAAGATGAAGACCCATATACAGGTATGAGATCCAGAATATCTGTGATTGAATTTGGGTTTCTATGATATAGCCGTCCTTATAAACTCTGTAATGCAGGATCTTTGGTCTGGGTGTCGGGGCTCTGTATCATCTTGGTTCCTCTGGTGCTTCTTCTTATGCTCTGGCTGATGTTTCCAAGTTTCAGGTAGGCTACAGTAAACCAACACACTTGTGGCAATTCATAACTATTTTGGCGAATTGGTGGTGAATTTGAATGAATTCTTACATTTTCGTATCTGCTTAAAACCAACTGAGGCCTTTAGTGGTGGGCCTTCATGCATAGTTTTTATTTTATTTTATTTTTTATTGTATGTTTGTATGTTATTGTATGTACAAATCAAACTCATACAATAACTAAAATAGTTGTTTTCTTATGGGAACAGTTCAACGAAAAATGAAAATTGTATCCATATTTATTCACCCTCATTCCTTTGCAAACCTAAATAATGACGGCTTTATGTTTTTAATCCTTACAGTAGTTTCTGTTAATTCATTTCATTGACTACTTCTGTGTCACATTGCTCTCTATATAAACTATCTGCAATGTTTACGCATGCTTTTCAGGGAGAAATTGCGTGTCTGTCCAAATGCGGCATTTAGAAAGGAAAGGGTCCAGCAGGAAATGCCTCAAACCAAGCAGGACGTGACTGAACCCCAGTGGGATCTTCCCTGGATGGAGATGGATAATTTGTTGGACAAGCAACAAAATCCTGGCAGCTGAACAATCCACATTCCATATATGGATGTTATCAGATACACACAATATTTTTAAAAACAGTCACTGTACTTTATAGTATTTACTTTATACTTTATAGTACTTTATAGTGAGTCATGGGCAATATGACAGATGAATAAAGACCGTTTTGGAGTGTTTTCAGTTCAATAATAAACTTGTTATAAGCTTTAGATAAGGGGTCAGAGGTCTTTAAGGCATATACATCAGCTGTTTTTAATTGCAAAATGACAATTGATTTGTATTTTTGAGTGATTCGTTAACATAAAATCTGTGCGAATTGCATAATTTCTTCTGCAAAGGATGCCAGGCAAGCTGGTTAAATAAATAAAAAATACTTATTTAAATAAATAAAAAGATGAATAACAGATGAATCATGTATTAAAAATTGACTGAAAATGCTAATGTTTTTAATGTTGACATTTGATAAACTGTAATGTCAGTCTTACCATCATAAAAAGTACATTTCAGTGACCTAAAAGTATTCTTTTATGATTAACATATTTACAGACATTTATATAGCAATACACTTGTAATGTGTAAGCATTTCTATTAGTACATTGTCAATTTAAGAATATTATTTTAAATAAATACATTTTAAAAATGCACTAGTGGGCCCAAGTATGTACAATAAAATCATTCACTAGGAAGTATGCTACAAAATACTTATTTATGAACTATCATGTGATGTCAATGCATCTTAAAATGTTCAATGTTGTTACTAAATTGTAAAATGTGTTACATGAAATTGTATCATAAATAAATGTATTTTAATATGTACTTCAGTCTGTTTTCAGTTCAAAGATTATACATGGCCATTTTAGCCAATAACTGATCGGATTTATTGCTTTTCAGATTTTTAAACTTCTCAGACTCAACGTCTTAGACCTATGCAAATTGTAAAGTTTACTTTCAAATTATATTTGGCTAAACTTCTTAAAAACAATAAAATTGGACAGTGATTCATACTGTGAGAAGTAGTCAACTCATGCACTCGATTTCAAGTCTTTCAAAGCTTGCATTTAAAGGTGCACTATGTAACATTTCGGCAGTAAAATATCCAAAAACCACTAGGCCAGTGTTATATATTTTGTTCAATTGAGTACTTACAATATCCCAAATGTTTCCAACTATTTGTAAATCGTGAGAAAATTGCTATTTTAACCAATGAACCGGGACATGTGAGGGAGTCGCCTGTCAATGGCGTCATATCTGCGTTACCCTCGGTTTCTGGTTTTATTTTGCAGAAACGCTTTCCTCTTACTGCAGTGTGCAACAAGTGTCACAGCCGCCGCCGAGCAAACGCACAGAGTAACGTCATAACATCATTTTCAACACACTCAGATGTATCTAATATGATAAACAGAGCTGCGTTACCTCATACTCATGACCGGAAAAGCAGAAATGGCGCCGGCGACATAATAAAAGTCCCGCTGCTCGTGAGGCATGTGTTGCGTTCATCTTATTAACAATCTCTCCAGCGGCCTTGCTCAGCTCCCACAACACTCGGTCCTGCTCTGATTCATACTACAGTAACGTTAATAATCGCATCCATGAACATGATTTCTGCCCAAGTCCTATCCCGATTATTTTAAGACCACATGTCCCAAGATTCTGCTCTCAAACTTGGCATCATCAAGCTAGGCCTTTGTTTTGAATAAGCGACCTCTAGTGGATGGAAAAGTTACATAGTACACCTTTAAGTCTCAGCAAAATGCATCACATCTCAATAGATCACAAAGGGAACCAATGAGGTTTGGTATTAATGACGTTTGAGGTGCTAAATCTAATGTGACGATACAGTATGTAGTAAGATTAGTATCCAAAGTGAGATTCTCCCAGCATGGGCAGCTATTTAGAATAATTCATTCCTACTCCCCCACCTCTAACCTTCTGTCCTCTCACTCAGACATGCCCCCTGCCTGTCTGGAGATCTGGCTTAACAGCAGACAGCACTTCAGGGGTGAGCACTTTTCCCTTCGCTTCTCAGTAAATGATGCTAACTCAACAGGCTATGCTGGGGTGGCTCCATTCAGATCAATGAACAATAGTATATTTTTAAATGATCATTAACCAAGATACTAAATGCTCAATAAAAGGTAATGAAAAATGTTTAATGTTAGTTCATAATATATAGGCCTGATTTCAGAGTCAGGTCTTAGATTAAGCCAGGATTAGGCCTTAGTTCAGTTAGGACATTTAAGTAGCTTTGATAAACATGCCTTAGAAACATTTTATAGACATGCCTTGGTGTCTGTGAAACCATGGGTTGATGCGCTAGCTAATTTAACATTAAAGTAGTTTACAACAATATAGGCCTATTGATATTTCAGAATGCTGCACACTTTTACAAATGCTGAGCATTTCTCTGTATAAACACAAAACAGGAAAAAAAAGGCTACCTTGCAATCCAAGATGACTAAAGGTTAAATGTCCACCCAGGTAGATAGAATGGCTTTCCTATAAAGTGTAATACTCAAAGGACAGTTCTGTATTTATTTATTTATTATAGTTTGTCTCTGTATATTATATGACCTTTTGTTTAAATGCAGTGGGCATTTTTACATATTGTCATAGGCATCGAGACACTGTTCTCAGAGCAGCTCCTGGCCAAGGGAAAATTAAGTGAAAATGGCTTCTCATGTAATGTTGGGTCCTTGGAGCTGTCGCCTCAAGGATCGCATGTCCTGGTTTTTGTCTGGCCTATCACAAACAGACTTTCTAGTGGATGTTCTCCGGGCCTTGAAGGACCTGACATAGAAATGCATTTCTATGCTATTCTTGGCTGGTGTACAGGTGAGGTGGAAGGAAAGTAAAGGTGTGGACCTCTTAAAGTGACCTGGAATCCAGATTTGAAGCACACACAAAAAAATAAATAATTTGAGGCAATAAAATCACCAAACATAAATAAATGCACACATAAATAAATAATAGTGACTGTGTTTGCTTATTAAGATGGGATATTAGGATATGATAAAGTATTTTAATAGACAAAATTACACATTTCAGTTTTAAAGCCACAATATGTAATTTTGCGGCCACTAGAGGTCGCTTATTCAAAACAAAGGTGTAGCTTGATGACGCCTTGATTTCGCAGAGCTTTTATGGTATGTTTTTATGGTGCAGACGACCGCTTCTGCTTCTTCTGCTCATGTGTATGTGGGGTAACGCAGCGCTGTTTTATCATATTAGATACATCTGAGTGTGTTTGAAAGTTATGTTATAATGCTAACATTACTTTGTGCATTCGCTCGGCGGCTACTATAAAACACTTGTTGCACACTGCAGTAAGCTAGATCGATATGGTAAAATCGTGGTAAATCAAGGAAACAAGATTTAAACAATAAGACTAACTGTGTTGAGCTATATGACAATTATTAGTTTTCTGTCGATGAATGTGTCCAAACAGTTGCTCACCTGTCAAATAAAACACATAATATATTAAAGCGTCTTTGGTATTTCCATGGTTTCTACAAAATAAACCCGGAAATCAAGGGTAACACGGATGATGTCATTGCCAGGCGATGTCCGTGTCCTGGTTACAATTGCTTATTTCTCTGGATTTAAACATTCTTGGAGTTGGAAAAATTTGGGATAATCTTAGTACACAAGTCAACATAATATATTTGTTCTACTTGTTTTTTTGATAATTGAATATAACGTACCTGTTACAAGGAGTCAAATATCACCCAAAGTAACACTAGAGGGCAGCATGTCTTTGCATTGTTCCAATGTATTTCTTGAACACAAATTCACCCATTAAAGTCAAATCAAATGAAATCAAATGAAATACAATAAAAATAAAATAAAATAAAAAGTTAAAAGATGAAAAATAAGAGTGTAAGAGTTGGAATTTGATGCTGTTTTAGGTTTCAACAAAAAACAAATAAAGAAAAGTTATTTGTTTTATATAGCGCCTGCATTATATTCTTGCATAATATTGTTGGTTTCTATAGAAACCTAATGAGTCCTGCAGGTTTTTTTTAATTTTTATTATTTATCTATCGCAGTGCGAACCTATAGTTTTTCTTTATAAGGTAAGCAATATATATTTATATTTATAAAAATCCATTCCTTTTACATAATTATGTTTGAAATAAAGTGTCTTTTTTTGTGGGTGTGGGGTGGAATTTATCAGGCCCTCTAATATCTCTTTTATCTTTCTCACTTTCTCTCTCCCTTCCTCGCTCTTTCTCATGCTTGTGTTAGCATGCTGCTGGCTGACAGACGATCAGCTGCTGGTGAGGGAGGGGGTCTGGCCTGGCTTCTCCTGCTAGTGACTGGCAGTTTGAGAGGGGCACCTTGGAGACGCAGGTCGAAGGGCAAAATGCTGCCACACTCACACTATGGACAAAAGCATTTGCTCTCTAAATTTGCTCTCTCATAAAAACCAGCAAGCCTAAAAATAAAAATTTGTATATGTCATTGCTTTATGTCTGATTATGTTGTGCCATGTTCAAATCAGGGTTATTATAGGTGACTAAAATTAATATGAGTTCATAAAACTAACTAATATCATATCATATCATATCATATATAAATAAAATAAATGTTAACGGAAATAAAAATAAATAAAAAATTGTAAAACTTTACAATAGCTGTGGACCTTATATAGCCCCACCCCTTTTAAGTATTGTGCTCGTTGTGTTCTGTCTTCCGGTTTGTATTTCCACAGCAAGAAGGTAAGAACTTACGGATTTATGAATGAACCACTCTTTCTAAAATCTTCCCGGTCTACTGACATTGGTTATGGAAGCCACATCAAACATTACAATGCTCATGATAACTTTCGTTAACTCTACAATAAGTAAATCCACTTCACCTGCTAATTACTCTTTGTCTTCGTTCAGTTTGTTAACATTAGTTACGTTAACTACATTAGTGAGGTAACAATTTTAATTTTAACACTTACTAATATGTCCTTTATTTGATTTTGTTTGATATATCAATTCTAACTATTAATACAAACAAATAGTATAATGATACTAAAAAAAGACTTGTTCCAAATTTCTCATGATCTACTGATATAGCCTACAACTATAGGGCTATACCACAACACTAATTTTCAAATGTCTTTGAACAAGGAGTCATTTGTGCATGTGCAAATGTAATTACACAAATATACCAACCTCTGAGGACATTTCAACTAGACTGAAATGTGGAGTCACTTTCACATAATTCCTCCCATGAGGCACTTTACAGTTTCTACATTTCAACCATAATTGCCAGTCAAGAGACCTCATCAGAGACTGTCTCTGTTTTTCCTGCAGTTTTCTGAAAGCATTTTTTTATTTTTTTATTTATTAGATTGCTCAATACCTCTAAATATCATGTCCAGTAGTTTGTCTTTCTTTGCTTTAACATGCACTGATGAATAATGCAATAAGATGGAATACATTTTTAATTCATGTTGACTTTACAGCGATTGGAAATTTGTTTTGTGATTTTATAACAAGCAAAACAGAAGCTTGTAAATTCAACTGTATTGGTATTGATGTTTACAAAATGGACAAGTCTCTGGGAACATCAAATGCTGTAAAAAAAAGAAAAGAAATTGTTTCTTTCATGCTTATCAGGACTGACTGGAGTATATAAATAATAAAAAGAGGTAAGGTTGGTATCAAAAATAAGAACAGCTATTGCATGATGAGTGCTCCATTTAAGAGCATTCTGTTCATATTCACGACAGACAGGCGAGACCTTGCTGAAGTTACCATGGCGATCTATGCACTGAGCAATTGAGTGAATGAAGGTGAGGTATACTGTATGAACATGCTGATGTCAGTACAGTGTAGACTTTAATTTCATCATGCTTCGGTCTCCCCTCATCCAGTTATGTTTCAAACAGTGCCACCAACAGTGAGCACTCTACCACACTCCAGAACTGTACATATGGCCTCTGAGCAGGGGTCTTCTACCCCTGTGACAAGCTGTGCGAAACCCCAGTACTTGGACTGACTCAAAATAGTACAAATTGTTTTATTCCAATGGTTGGTTAAAAAAATTAAAGGGCTTCAAAAAATAACATTTTATGTCATTAACTATTTAAGCAATATAGCATAAGCAAGAGTGTTTTGGTTCGGAGTTTATTCAAGATTCAGTTGTAAGCACTGCTTTTATACAAACGTTCAATAAACAAGGTGGTATACTATTAAGTAAGTTACACTTTAGACACAATATATAGCTTGTTATTTTGTCTATTTCTTCTCTGCCAACAAAAATGGATCCAAACGAAGATGAAAAATTGTTGAACAGAATGAACTCTCAAGCCGGCGGTCTCAGCACACTCTAGCCCGGTGGTCCTGGAGCATGCACCAACACAGCATGGGAAGCCAAGAAAATTGGTACCAGCAGCAAAGGTTTCAGACCCGTTGTTGATGTCAGTACCAGCAGGACTGAAAGCTTTTCCGGTGGTCTTAGCGCTCTCAAGCCCGGTGGTCCCAAGTATGTTGGTCTCAGCTCTTCTTAGTCCAGTGGTCCCAACTCTCAGCACTTCCAAGTCCAGTGGTCCCAAGTCTGGACCTGGAGGTCTTCCCACTGTCTGCTGTGCTCAGTTTCCACTCCTGAACTCTCGATCTGCTCTTTCACGGCCAAAGAGGCTGTCTCTGAACCCTCTGCCTGCCCTGTCATGGCCAAGTCATGCCCTGTCATACCACCAACGTGTGCATTCTCATTGTTACCTAAATTGAGCTGCGGACATTGCCTCAGGCTGGTAGTTCTGGGACACTAGGTGAGCTGTATGGCAATCTTTGGCTAAGGCTTAGTTTGCTGGTGATGTCACAGCACAGTGAGCAGAGACACAGTGTAAAATTTCACTTGGAAAGGGACTGTCTCAGGTTACGATTATGATGATGCTCTTTCTACGTGCCCTTAGATACTCTGCCGGGATGCCTGTGACATCATTCCCATATCGTCAATTCCATGACGCAGTGTCTCTTTCCCTTTCTCGGGGGAACCATGGTTACAGTTGTAACAGACAAATAAATCCTTACAATTAAAGTTACAAATGTTATTTAGTGACAGACAGCATGTATTAAAGGCTGCTGTCATAGATCCGATATAGGCTATTATGTAAGACATAACCGACTGTGTTTATGTGAATACTCACCAAGACAGAAATTTTTACATCATTTTGTATATATTTGACCATTTAAGGAAGAACAACTCAATTTGCAATGCGCAAGCTCTTTACAGGTGACTTGTTTGTGCGTTGTTGGTGTGAGTGCAAAGAAAACCGTCTCTCAAAGAGATCCCAAGTACTAGTGAATTATATAAAATCGCTTGGATGTTCAAATTGGCAAGGTTTAAAAAGACGTGGGCAAGTGATTTCTGTCAGCTGTCCAAAAAAAAAAAAAAAAAAACCAAGCAAAAATTTTGTATCACAGCACGCAGCCTGCTTACAGTCTTTTGAAGCCTTTTGAAGTAATTTGTTCATTTTGAGAGATAGAGAGGGGAGACGCAGTATTGCTGAAATTTCTTCTCACAAGAAAGTTTTCAAATGACTGATTTGATGTGATAATCTAATTTGATAAATTAATTTACTAATAAACATTTGCGGTAATTTCCCAATTTATAAACGCAAAACCTGTGAGAATGAGTAAAATTATGCGCAATACCCACGCCAAAATTCAGACTCTGTATAGTATCGATTTAATATTCTATTTATATTTATTTTTCTAAATAAATGTTTTTTTTTTTAAGTTTAAGTTTAAGTTTTTAAGTTTCCTTAATGAGGATTTGCACTAGATTTTACACACTGAACATTTTAGCACAGAAGCCTGAAAGACTTTCTTGACTGTTGTCATGTCATCATAATATGTCACCATTACTGATCTCATGTGTGATTTGACGTCAATGAAATCGATGTCAGATCGTATTTTGATGAACTGTCCGATTTAAACCCCTGCTCCGAACCCTCTGCCTGCATAGTGAAGGAGGGTGTCTCTGAACTTTTCGTGACCCGTCATGGCCACTAAAGCTGTCCCCCAACTCTCTGGACTCTCTCTCTCTGTTCTGCTTTGTTACAATTCCTGTCTCGTTTCCCCTGTTTTGTGCTAAAGGACTAAAGGACTATGTATTTTCTGGATTTACTCTGTTTTTGCCTACGTATCTTTTTGCCTGGATTTACTTTTATGCTTGTTAACAAATGTCTTTTGTTGTGTTTGGATCCGACTCTCCCTTGTTTCTGAATATTCCTCCTGTTCAGAGGTGTAAAGAGTACCCGAAAACCATACTTTAACCATAAGTTACAAGTCACCAATTCCAATACAACTTGAGTAAAAGTCTTAAAGGTGTCATGAACTGGCTTTTTAAATATTTTTATTTTTTAATAATTTTGATATTTTTTAATATTTTTACTGTTGTCTGAGGTCAACTTATGACGTTCGTGTGGTTTTTACATTCAAAAACATCATAATGAATAAGTAATAGGCTATTTTCTACCCTGGTTTTGAGACTCTCTCCTGAACACTCGGTTTCTATGGGCGTGCTTCACTGAAGACTTGGAAGTAAACGGCCACTGCGATGATTGGATAATATTTGCATATTATATCTCCTGTCAGTACATGTGGGAGTTGTTTTGAAAACGTGTGGAGAAACGGCAACCAGAATGATTCGCTCACAGGGCTCGCAAAACATCTTTATCAAACATGATGATTTATCTCATCCATCCGCGATTGATTGGAATGTAATTTTTTTTTATTTCTTGGCCCGCCCGATCGGTGGATATAAGCGCGAACCTTGCATCACACACACACACACACACACACACACACCACACACACACACACACACACACACACACACACACACACACACACACACACACACACATCAAGAAAGGAATGTTATTTCACTATTTAAGATAACATGTCAGCAGACCGGTGATACATTTTGGTTGCCCATCTGGAAAACACATAGCCCCGGGACGTTGGACTTTATGAGCCTTGGCCCATATATATCCGAGTCTGATCCCGAATCGCAATGAACCAACAACACCACTAATAAAGGATTCCCCAGCCTGTGACAGTGTGCTAAGGTATGTTCAGTTAGACACCGACACATAATCAATAGATCTATATCAAACGATCTGTAATAATGCAATACTATATATATATATATATATATATATATATATATATATATATATATATATATATATATATATATATATATATATATATATATATATATATATGTCATGTCAGTGGCACGAGTCGGTGGGTGTGGCTACAGAATCAGGCATTGTTCATCTTATGTTGAGGCGGTGTTTCACCACACAATGACATCACAGCCTGGCATATTCTGAGATCGATCGTTTGCTGGGCCTGGTGTCAATAAAAGCTTTTCTTTGACTAACAAGGACATTTTCAGCTCTGAAACTTACAGGATATTCTTATATTACCACAACCTTTTATATATCAAAAGCTCAAGGGAAAGTTGATTTCTCAGTTCATGACCCCTTTAAAGTATCTGATGTTAACAGTACTTAAGTACTTTACCCATACTAAATATAGGCTTAACGATGCATTAGTCCTCGACACCTGAGAGACTTACCAGTGAAAATAAGAAACTATTGATTTGTAAGATCAGTTTATTTTCTAAAAATAAAACTGAACACCTCAATATTGCAATAAATCAAGGTCGACACAACAGCCTCTTAAACGTCTACAAACTCTCAAGTCTCAGTTAAGTTCAAGTGCACAAAAAGGCCATAAGTAAACCAATATCCTTTAAAAAGGTCTTGTCATTATAGTGGATAAATAAAATAATGTTAAGTAAAATTAAATAGTCAAAACCTTCTTGCACTGGATGTGCTGGTTTCAGCCTCATCACCGGTTGCTGTCATGAACTCATCTCATAAAATCAAACACTTGGAATTCATCAACTACCTGCTAATGCACTTGCATTCCTCTAAAGTAGCCTTGTTGACATATTTAGGTGAGTAAAGGCAAAACGCACAAGATACAGTACCTGCAATGCCCTTATGGCATTGAACAAACAAACTGCTACAGAAAAAGTTAGGTGCCATGCAAAATGTAATGTGTAATTGCATTACTATAATAGTAAAAAGTACTTGTTCAAAACTGTAGTCAAGTTGAGAGTAAAAGTTGATAATATATTTGATACTCAGTACAACTACAAAGATACTTAAGTACATTTATTCAACTACTTTACACCACTGCCTGTGTTACATCAAATAGCAATGTTTCAAGCAAAATGTTTTTATTTTATTATTTTTTTATTTTATTGTAAGGTTCCCCTATATCCTCAATATCACTTATTTATGGACTGTATATTGTCTACTGTCTATCTCTCAACATATTGGAGCATGTGCACAAACAGCTTATCTCTGACACCTTTATGTGCATTTGTTTATATAATTCTATCCATTGTGATTTCCTCTATATCCACAAATTAGTGACTAATTCTCTTTACGTGGTTCCAGGTAAATAACATTGATATCCAATATTCTAGAAGTTCACCATAAAGTTTAGGCAGCAAACGAGAGGTGTTAATTGTAGCATGAAAACAAACGATTACTCGAAACAACATTGGGCCCCTGGTATAAAAGGGCTGTAAGTGTTGTCCTTCATGTCTTTGTCTTACTGTAAATGGAGCTATTCGTTTCTGGCCTTTTTGGGCACTCATGTAGTGTTTAGACTGGTGGAATGTATGCAAACTGATGTTGCCTCATTAGACTGTGTTTGTGTGTGTTTATTAGATGGGATTCCACAGGCCACTCTCCCACCTCTTTTATTCATCCTCCCCTTATTTCTGCCCATCCAGTAGAATCTTTCTAATCATCCAGTTTCTTCTCCTTCCAATAATCTTTTCAGTGGAGTTAATGTGCTGTGTATGTGAGAGACCATTGCTCCCCTGATTACGTGGCCAATGACATTACAGCATTATGAGTGGTTTCAAGGGCATGGAAAGAGGAACAAAGAGATAAAGAGACGGGAAGAGGCGCAATTATGGGATGAAAGAAATATGCTTTCTAGAAAGGAGAGAAAATTAATTGTTAGACTGAAACTGAGGGTTTAATGCTCTATTGGGAGCCACCGGTACACTCCTTATTAAACAACTAAACATACTGTGTGATTGTTGTTTTCTTTCTGCAATGTTACACTAAATCCAATTGTGGTTATTACTGAACTTCCTCCATTAGTAAAATATAAAAGTAGTTAGGTGCCATGCAAAATGTAATGTGTAATTGCACTACTCAACACAAATGTATTGGTGTAAAAGTAGATTTAGTTATTCAACTTATATAAAAGTTGCTAATATCTTTGATACTCAGTACAACTACAAAGTAGCCTTAAGTAGATACTTAAGTACAGTAACTAATTACATTTACTCAAATACTTTACACCACTGCATATATCAAAATTATGCATATTTTTAAAAATTATTAACAAAACATATCAAGCCATTGACGGATCTTCCAACACTTATACCCTGCTTGCCGATTTTACGAATCATTGTTGTCAGTGAAATGCAGACATGCTAGTAGAGTCTGAAAACGGTTGCGTGACATGTTGTCAGCCACCACTTATGTCATTTTCCCAAGTATGCACGATTTCTTGGCATTTGGTACAGCAAACCCATGCGCATATCAATACCAATCCATATTTCCATTTCTTTAACAGTGCTGTTAACATTTAACAGTTACACATTTTATATGACACATAAAGTATATAACACAAAATAATTATTTAATCAGCTGAACTGAGTGGTGACAGCTCAGTAAAGAAAGAATCAAAAGAATCTTCTTATTTTCCCTGCCATGTGAATTGGCTCATGGGGACAAAACAAAGCAAAAAAACAATCATCCATACTGCCTGTCCAATGATGGGTTGCGGCGGGAAAATTCTGTCCAGTGCAGAGTTGCAGGACTCAAAACAAAACACGATTATTAGAACAGTTATTAACAGTTATTAGAATGAACTTGATGTAGGAGAATGTAACGCAATGAAACGTTCAGGGAAGAAGGAGGCGGGAACCAGCAAACATTTAAAAACTTTAATAAAAAATAAACAAACAAAATATAATGATGGCAGCAGCCCCTCACGGACGACTGCCGCCTAAAAACAAAACAAAACCACAACATAATAACGGCGGCAGCCCCTCACGTCCGACTGCCGCCTACATACACAAAACAAAACACACCATAAAATCCAGGCCTGGTCCTCTCTCGTCTTGCACTGTCGTCGCTCCTCCTTTTATACTCCCGTCACTCCTCCATGAGACGAGACCGGTGTGGCGCACAGCTGACGCTCATTAACATTCGCCACCGGCCCGCTCTCACGGTCCCTCGCCTCGCCACAGAGAATTAATAGTACAATCGTTTAACCTGTTCATCCAGTGAACACATGGTATTGATCGTCTATCAACTCTCTGAAAGAATATTTTCGTGGCCAAAGAAAAATAACTCTTTCTTAGCATGTTGCTGTGATCGCATCGTTAAAGGTGCACTATGTAACTTTTCCGTCCGCTAGAGGGCGCCTATTCAAAACAAAGACGTAGCTTGATGATGCCAAGTTTGAGCGCAGAATCTTGGGACATGTGGTCTTCACCAAAAGAATCGGGATAGGACTCATGCAGAAATCATGTTCATGGATGCGATTATTAACGTTACTGTAGTATGAATCAGAACAGGACCGAGTGCTGTGGGAGCTGAACAAGGCCGCTGGAGTGATTGTTACACAACACACGGCTCGCAAGCAGCGGGACTTTTATTATGACGGGACACAGTCGCCGGCGCCATTTCCGGTTTTCCGGTCATGAGTATGAGGTGACGCAGCTCTGTTTATCTTATTAGATACATTTGAGTGTGTTGAAAATGATGTTATGACGTTACTGCAGTAAGAGTAAAGCGTTTCTGCTAAATTAAAAAATGGAAACCGAGGGTAACTAGCAATTAAAATAGCAATTTTCTCACGGTTTGCAATTAGTTGGAAACATTTGGGATATTGTAAGAACTCAACTGAACAAAATATATAACACTGGCCTGGTGGTTTTTGGATATTTTACTGCAAAAATCCTACATAGTGCACCTTTAAAGGGAGGTTGTAAAAGATTTACAAGCAGTGACCAGAATCAAAACTCACATGAATATGCACAAACATTTTATTTAATGAAATCACGAACACATAACTAATCAAAACAAACACATACACACAATCACGCATACATGGGTAAAATGAAAAAGTGAATGAATGGAACCGAAGCAGAATCAGGGGAATGAAGCTATGAAAAAAGAGTCAGTTAACTATTTGAACAGAACCGTCAGTTTCTTAGTTCAAAGCACCTTGTTAACAAAGGGGTCTACAGGTAGCACTAAACCTCTGTTTAGTTAGTTAAATGTTTAAGTGCTATAACCGGGTCCCCTGAGCATCTACCATCCCAGAAAACTTGACAACCCATTAACTTTGTTTTGGTAAGCCTTTCTCTCTAAGCATGTGAAAAAACGAGCCACTCAGATTTTGCTCCCCTAGTGATGTAGAAAGGGGAAAAGCTCCGCCCACTGGTGATGATCTCTTCCCTTTTAGCATAGATCCCACCGCACACAAGCAAGCCGCACACAGTCCTCCATGTTTATACTCTCACTAGAGCAGCTAGTCATAAAACGTCTCAGCTATTTAAACATTATAACTGTTCTGGTTTTGGCTGTAATAATAAACTCTGAGCCACTGAGGATGCAGTGGATTCATTTCATTTGTGAAAGGAATGTGCCCAAGAAATTGTGTGAATCATTGTACGCACAAAACAGGCCCTGAAAGAGGCGTAAAGAGGTGAACACATCCATATATTTCTAAACATGTGAACTGTTCATCGTGATTTCAAAATAAAAGTTTAAACCCTAAAGCTCTGATTTGTATATTTTGAGGTCCACATATTCAAGAATATTGCAGTGGCTGAGCATTTCTATTGTAAAGAAGTGTCCAAATATTAATGATCTTCCGTGGGCCTGCTATTAGCTAAATGGAAAGACAAGGCAATTTTATTTACACAGTACATTTCATACAGTAATTCAAAGTCCTTTACATAGGATATATAACGTTTAGAAAAAAATTGGATACATAAATAAAATGCAGTGCAATCAGTCAAATGTAGTGCTCATTCAGTAAATGCACAGCTGCTAAACAGATGTGTTTTGAGTCTGGATTTGAATGCAATATGCATAGGAAATAAAAATAACAGTCGTATTTATCTAAAGGCTAAAAATACTGCCTGAATCATAAGTTCAATATCCATATCTGGAGTGAAAGAAATGAAGAGTCAGGTTCACGATTTTAGGTCTCGTCACTCTCGTAGGGGTGTTTACACCGATTCACTGCCTGCCTATGGCGGCTCCCAGCGACTTTTATACACCTGTTGCTACACGGATGTATATTTACGCTGACCTTCGCCCACCGGTCTGAGGCTTGTTGCATGAAGCTAGCTGAACAAACTCTGAGTTTCAGAGTAGGTTTAGAGTTGACAAATCCAGATAAATCCAACCTGGTTTAGCTCAAGTTCAATGGTCTCTCAAAACTTGGTATAAACGTTCTCTGACAAGTCAGGTTTAATCCAGAGTTTGCGATTAACTCTGAAGCGCATGCACCTGAAAGTGTGACACGTGTGGCAAAGAGCCAATCACAGTGTCCGTTTGATTCACTTCTCGCAAGAGAGACGGCACAATTCACTTCTCTTCTGAAGATTGCGAGATCGTTGTAATGCGCTTACAATGCAGGAGTAAACACTTCTGCCGCAGCGAAAGTTTGAGAAGGCAGCTGAAACAATATCTGACTAAATAAGCCTAATAATTATAGGTTCACAAATGAGCTCAAATGAATACACGTTGTATAAAAGAATTATGAATGCATGTATTATATTTATATTAATATTTGGCTACTTGTCAATTAATATAATAATTATATGAATATATTATATGAATTAAAGGTAATTACAATTCATATAATATAAATATAATAAATAATTAACACCAAAAGATTAGCAATTTTGTCTTTTTCACTATAAACTGCTTTAATTTGGAACGAGAGATACAGGGGGTGTGGCTTTATTGATTCTTTACTTGCAGCAAGCTGATTGGTCCAGTTTGGGTTTGTGATCTCTAACCCAGAATAAAACCTGCTCCGGAGCAGGTTAGCTGTGTAATGTAAGTTACCATGGTGATGAACACTGCTAAAAACCAATCCACTTTCTTGAGCCCGAAAAACTAATCTCAAACTAATCTCAAACTTACCTGGGTAGCAACTGAAACCAGCTTTGTGAAACAGGCCATGGTGTCTCTTCACTCACTCCTGAGTGGTGCGAACCTTGCACGCTCCCTTGTCTCAGCCTCTTGATACAGCAACCCCTACCAGCGCAAAGGACGCTGTAGTCCATATTAAAAGCTAGCCAGTCAAAACTACACAGTCCTTGCAAAACTACTGATTCACAATACAACTACTATTAGCGGAAGTGGCTAACTGGAAATCTAACACATTATAGAGGCTATAGAGACAGAGCACATTTAGGCCATGCCCACACCGGGGGAAAACAATCTAACGCTCTCCATTGACTTTGTATTGCGTGAAGCGGTCGCCTTGTCATTTTTTACTTATAACAAAAAAACCGAACAATGTCTAAAAGCTGATATGTGACAATGTGTACAGCAAACAAGCTAAAAAAACACAGAACTAAGTTTTTATAAGCTGTTGACCTAGAAAGTTTAAGGAGACAAAAGTGGATACAGGCAATAAGACATGAAGCTTCAGCAGGAAGAATGGGTAAATTGTGGGATCCTGACACTCAGTATGCCTCAGTATGCCTACATGTGCAGTAAATATTTTGTCACTGTTTAGTCAAATATCCAAATGTCAGTTTTATATATTATATTTACTGTTGCTGATTATGTTCCCCTCTAGTGGGTGTAGTTCTCAGTGTAATATAACATGTCGCGCTCTGTCTAAATTGCCTATATCCACTTTTGTGTTTCACACAATACAAAGTCAATGGAGACAGTTGGTTTGCCTCAAAAAACTCCTAATAGGCATGCTAATAAGTTAATAGTTAATAGTGAGAATTGAACCCTAAATGAAAGTGTTACCCAAAACACTATAATAAAATTAAATAATAACAAAATAAAATAAAATAAAATACAGTATCTTTTTACAGAAAACTTGTGTTTGGTGTATTTTTTGCTCTGCTATTATTACAAACCCAATTCCAAAAAAGTTGGGACACTGTACAAATTGTGAATAAAAAGGAATGCAATGATTTACAAATCTCATAAACTTATATTTTATTCACAATAGAATATAGATAACATATCAAATGTTGAAAGTGAGACATTTTGAAATGTCATGCCAAATATTGGCTCATTTTGGATTTCATGAGAGCTATACATTCCAAAAAAGTTGAGACAGGTAGCAATAAGAGGCCGGAAAAGTTAAATGCACATATAAGGAACAGCTGGAGGACCATTTTGCAACTTATTAGGTCAATTGGCATCATGATTGGGTATAAAAAGAGCCTCTCAGAGTGGCAGTGTCTCTCAGAAGTCAAGATGGGCAGAGGATCACCAATTCCCTCAATGCTGCGGCCAAAAATAGTGGAGCAATATCAGAAAGGAGTTTCTCAGAGAAAAATGACAAAGAGTTTGAAGTTATCATCATCTACAGTGCATAATATCATCCAAAGATTCAGAGAATCTGGAACAATCTCTGTGCGTAAGGGTCAAGGCCGGAAAACCATACTGGATGCCGTGATCTTCGGGCCCTTAGACGGCACTGCATGACATACAGGAATGCTACTGTAATGGAAATCACACCATGGGCTCAGGAATACTTCCAGAAAACATTGTCAGTGAACAGAATCCACTGTGCCATTCACCGTTTCCGGCTAACACTATATAGGTCAAAAAAGAAGCCATATCTAAACATGATCCAGAAGCGCAGGCGTTTTCTCTGGGCCAAGGCTCATTTAAAATGGACTGTGGCAAAGTGGAAAACTGTTCTGTCATCATCAATGCTGAAAGGTATATCCAAGTTCTAGAACAACATATGCTTCCATCCAGACGTCGTCTCTTTCAGGGTAGACCTTGCATTTTCCAACATGACAATGCCAGACCACATACTGCATCAATTACAACATCATGGCTGCGTAGAAGAAGGATCCGGGTACTGAAATGGCCAGCCTGCAGTCCAGATCTTTCACCCATAGAAAACATTTGGCACAACATAAAGAGGAAGATGCGACAAAGAAGGCCTAAGACAGTTGAGCAACTAGAAGCCTGTATTAGACAAGAATGGGACAACATTCCTATTCTAAACTTGAGCAACTTGTCTCCTCAGTCCCCAGACGTTTGCAGACTGTTATAAAAAGAAGAGGGGATGCCACACAGTGGGAAACATGGCCTTGTCCCAACTTTTTTGAGATGTGTTGATGCCATGAAATTTAAAATCAACTTATTTTCCCCTTAAAATTATACATTTTCTCAGTTTAAACATTTTATATGTCATCTATGTTGTATTCTGAAAAAAATATTGAAATTTGAAACTTCCACATCATTGCATTCTGTTTTTATTCACAATTTGTACAGTGTCCCAACTTTTTTGGAATCGGGTTTGTATACCTATACTGTATACTGCAAGAAAAGATCTCCATTTGTTGAGCAGGGCTGGAGAAAGGAGAGTACGTCTAAGTGCAATGTTCTCGTTGGTATTCTGGGAAGATGAATGGTGCCTTCCCTGCTGCCCTGCATCTATTAAGCTGCCTCCAACTCTGCTGGGCTTTAGACAGGCCAAAGTGAATTATGAGGCATGACCAACACAATTCACAATGAGACTGTGTGAGTCTGTCGAGCATTCCTTTCTACCCTTTAACTTTCTTTCCCTCACAAGTTGTTTTTCATCACTTTATATGTTATATTCTCTTCACACCTCTAGTGTTACCTATGATACTCCAGTTCGTCTTTCAATTCTGTGGTAAACTTGAGTGCAAGCTGGATTAAGATTTAAACTGTCCTGACACAAGGACACGATTTGGGACTTTGTTGTGCTGCACGTCTTATGTCATGTAGCTCTTGTATATTTTTGTATGAAATATATAGGCCCTATGACAATATTCATACACCTCGTTTTGTCTATGTCCATCCCAAACTGTTACCTTTTATTTACACTGCATGCGTCTGTGGCGCGTTATGGCTGCGGTGACGTTTTGTTACGTCTTCTACGTGGTGCCAACTCACACCAGGAGCATTTCAGAAGTGAAGCGACGGGATTTACAAGACCACGTGATTACACAGTCCTACGTTGTTTTTCTCAATTTGTTTTGTGTTCTAACATTAAATGTTTGTTTTGTCCAGTTTAATTCTGTTTATTGTTGTTTTTTGCTATCCCACTTGAAAATATACTACAGTATTTGCTGTGTTAAACTACTAAAATTCTAGTATACTGTATATATTATAGTATTCCAACAATTTGTTAATGAATGCTAAAGTATACTGTCGTTTTAAATTGACAGAACAAATTAAAGCCACAGTGCATTGTTCTTGATCAAAATTGACCTGATTACCATGAAAAATAAGCTGATATATGCAGCCCATCATAAATCAAAGCATGAGACAGACAGGGGTCAGAGGAGAACACCGGAAAAGGTGACAGAATGGATGAGATTCATCTGTATTTGCGATACACACACCACGGTTCAGCTGCGCGCGACAAACGCTGGCAGTGTGAAAGCACAACGCCAGTGCGCTGCTCCCGCTTTCCATACGCACAGCTTCTGCACTGCCACCGCACTGCTTGCACATACAGTGTGAAACCAAAGTTATATCATAAATGATCAGGGGTGAGATCATGAATGATCTAATGGTTAGAGAGTCAGACTAGCAACCCGAAGGTTACGGGTTTGTGTCTCAGGTCCTGCAGGAATTGTTGGTGGGGAGAGTGAATAACCAGTGCCCTCTTCCACCCTCAATACCATGACTGAGGTGAGACCCTTGAGCAATATATTTTATATATAAAAAATCTTTATATTAACTGATTTGAATGCAGTACAGGTAATTACAACTCTCTGTGGACTTCCCGTGGTTTACATTACACACAGTTTAGCATTGTGTGAATAATTTACAACAAAACAAAAGAAAACATATTACCTTCATCTCTGAAATCTTTTTGTTTGTTTTGCATTACGTGGTGAAGTTGGTGAGCTCAGTGCCGATTCATTTTCCGAAAATTCTTTTTTGTGAATTGGAACGTGTGCAAAGGATTTTGGGTGATTGGAGGATACGAAGGATACACTAGATGCATCCTTCAAAACAGGACGAATAAATGATGCGAAATGAAGGCTGTCTTCAAAGGATCCATCTAATTTAGACGTTCTTCAGCAGCGCTTGATGACATGGCAGTCAAGATATGCAGCCTTAGAACGCAGCCTTCCTGTTAAGAAGGGCGAACTCAGTGATGAGGGCGAGTTTAATAAAGAAATGACAAAAAATACAAATGACTCCAAACATGCACAGCAGAGGAAAAATGAACATAAAAGTCCAAACTCCAGGGAATGTGTAACACTTCCGATTGTGAAGCACCCAATAATTTCTGTGTTCATTTAATTTAGAGTAAAAGGAAAAATCAGCTGTTAGGGGGGAAAAAAATCGTTTTAATTTATGGTTCTGTTCAATTTATGGTTGTCAGGGTTATGTTTAAGTCTTTTTAGTTTCATTGTGTTTTGGTTTTATTTTCCCTGTTCCCGGTTTGCCTGGTTATTGTTATTGTTTCCTATTAGTTCCTCACCTGTTCTTAGTTTGAATTATGAAAAAGAAATGCATAGGCTAAATTCAGTTTCATATTAAACATCTTCATTCTAGAGATTAACTCTTGAACTGATTGAATTAGTTTTCTAGTATAATATTGTCTAAAATGCAAATGTCTTTCTATATTCACCCCTGATTCTATAACAGCTCTTGCAACACATGACTTAACATATCTCATTGCTGCATTGTCTCTGGAGACTATAGATAAATGGGCCGTGTTCACTTGCCAGTGTTGCTCAGGGCAACACATTGTTAATGGCAACAATTTTCTGATGGCAAGTGGTCATGTCCGTGTCCACAGGAACATGCAGTACGCTATACAGATGACACATCATGTCGTTAGATGCTTTATTTGTGTGCTCTGCCACATTCACACTCATCAGTTTTTCAATTATCACATTCCTGGTCATTGGTTTCTATTAAAATATGCACCCCACTCTTTTTGACTTTATGGAAAATATGTAGGTGTGAATGTTTAGACTGGCGCAGTTAAAATAGATGATTATATGGCTTTAGTATTTCACAAATGGCTCTTTCCCTTTCAAATGAAACAATTTTTCTTTTTATTATTAAAACAGTCATTAACAAGAAGAGTTCATTTTTATATTAGAGAGCTACAGTGTTTCTATTAGTCTCATTGACACAATTGTGCTTTTCTAAACGCTTCACACAATTACACAGAAATCGTTGTCTAAGCCTCATAATTCTACCTACTAATTACTTCATTACATTTCAGGTGAATGGAAATTCATGCAATATTATTGTTGAGAGTATAGTGCCAGCTGTCTGAGTTGTTAATCTGATTGTACTATGTAAATAGAGTTGCTACCCTTTCAGTCAATCAAAATTCATTTCCTGACCTTTTCAGTAGAATATCAAATTTCTTCTTTTGTGAGACTTTCAGTCAGTGTTGTCAAGTCAAGGGTCCATGTATCACAATAAACTCTAAGCTTCTCTGCAAGGAAACTCTAATGCATATATAATCACATTAATTCTCTTATTTATATAGATAGTGTTTTGTTGTACTTGTTTTATTTTTTTATATATTCTTATAAAACGCGATTTACTGTATGGATAAGTATTGTTGATTTGTTTTAATGTATTTTATCTGACATTACACCTGCCCAGGGACTAAAAAAATTAGCCAAGTTGGCTAATCTGGCACGTTTACATAAATGTTTATTAATGTGCACTGTCCCTGTAACACTAAACTGTATAAATAAATAAATAAATAAAAGTGATGGCTAATTAGAAAAGCAAGCATGCTGGACTCCAATGGACCAACTGTTTTTCTTGTCCATTATAACAATTACATTCACTCCAATGCAATGCATTTTCCTTAACTCTTACCTCTGATCAAAGAAATTTAAAGAATACACCGCACAAAAAGCTTGTAAGTGTAAGAGATAAGCGGGCAAAAGAGCTGAAATAATTACAAAATCCTCTGTGTGGTTCTACATCATCCAAACGAGAAACTTTAATTAGATTTGACAGCAATTATCCAAATGCCAGTGCCTCCACTGCCTGTGCAGATCTCGTCCTTAACACCCCCCTGTCCCTGATGTGGGGCCCAAGTAATGGGGGCACTAGTGTGAGACTAAGGTCAATTACTGGCTAATTAGTAAGTGGACCGTGTCACACGGATTCACAAATGTTAACAAAATGATCTTCAGGGTTTATGTGATCTCTAGAATGTCTGAGAGCAGAGTTTGAAGGCAGGAAAAGTGTGGAAAACACTATTTTTAGTAGGATTATAGTGTTAAGGTCCATTCACACCAAGACCGATAACTACAACTATAACGATAACTATAATACCAGTGCACACATCAGTGCACAATATTGTTCTATTTATTATAAGCGTGCTGCAGTTTTGTCATCTGCAGCTTTAAATGCTCAAGCTATTTAAAGCAGGATGGATTCTGATTGGCTGTCATAGTTTTTATTGTTCATCAGCTGGAAAAAAAAAATCGTTCTGAAAGTGATTCCAATGATATAATTTCTCTGTGCCATTATGATGCGGACTCTGCTATTCTTTTATATTTAGAAACTTTAGAAACTTCATTTCTTTTCGATTGTTTTTCTATATATGCTCTATATGTGGATATGTGTGTCTTTTGCAGCATCTCTCTTTTCCCATTTTACTGCTTGCGTGTTGTGTATTTTAAATTAAACTGTGCTACTTTTCCATTGTTTTTCTATGTAAACATGCACTAGACAGACAGATGATATAAACTATATTGCCAAAAGTATTGGGTGACCCCTCCAAATCATTGAATTCATGTGTTCCAATCACTTCCATGGCCACAGATCAATCAATGAATGACCGAAAACAATCAAGCACCTAGGCATGCAGACTGCTTCTACAAACATTTATGAAAGAACAGGTTGCTCTAAGGGGCTATTCGTGAAATTTCCTCACTACTAAATATTCCACGATCAACTGTTAGTGGTATTATAAAAAAGTGAAAGCAATTGGGAACAACAGCAACTCAGCCACCAAGTGATAGGCCACGTAAAAATCACAGAGCGGGGTCAGCACATGCTGAGGCGCACAGTGCACAGAAGTCGCCAACTTTCTGCAATAGCTACAAACCTCCAAGCATTTTGTGGCCTTCAGATTAGCTCAAGAACAGTGCGTAGAGCGCTTCATGAAATGGGTTTCCATGGCTGAGCAGCTGCATCCAAGCCTTACATCACCAAGTGCAATGCAAAGCGTCGGATACAGTAGTGTAAAGCACACCACCACTGGACTCTAGAGCAGTGGAGACGTGTTCTCTGGAGTGACGAATCATGCTTCTCTGTCTGGCAATCCGATGGATGAGTCTGGATTTGGTGGTTGCCAGGAGAATGGTACTTGCCTGCATTGTGTCAAGTGTAAAGTTTGGTGGAGGGGGGATTATTGTGTGGGGTTGTTTTTCAGGGGTTGGGCTTGGCCCCTTAGTTCCAGTGAAAGGAACTCTTAATGCTTCAGCATACCAAGATATTTTGGACAATTTCATGCTCCCAACTTTGTGGGAACAGTTTGGGGATGGCCCCTTCCTGTTCCAACATGACTGTACGCCAGTGCGCAAAGCAAGGTCCATAAAGACATGGATGAGGGAGTTTGGTGTGGAGGAACTTGACTGGGTCCTGACCTCAACCTGATAGAATACCTTTGGGATGATTTATAGCGGAGACTGCGAACATCAGTGCCTGACCTCACAAATACAGAAGAATGGTCAAAAATTCTCACAAACACGCTCCTAAACCTTGTGGAAAGCCTTCCCAGAAGAGTTGAAGCTGTTATAGCTGCAAAAGGTGGGCCAACTCCATACTAAGCCTTACAGATTAAGAATGGGATGTCATTAAAGTTCATGTGCATGAAAAGTCAGGCGTCCCAAAACGTATGGCAATATAGTGTATGTTTGACTGTTGCCCTCGCATCTCGTGACTTTTGCAGTATTTCACGCATGACAATGTAAATGTGCTAGACAGGTCTGGACATGTCTGACCATTGCTCGCATCTTGCATGGCATTTTGCACAGTGCTCAAGTTAAAGGCACAATATTTAAGATGTTTAAATTAAAATATCCTAAACTAGAGCAATGTTATATATTTTGTTGACCTGTGCACTACATTATGCAAAATGTTTCCAGCAATGTTTAAATCCAGAGAAATCAGTTATTTTAACCAGAGTTATGTGCTGTGGTCTTTGCGTTGCCTGTCAATGGCGTCATATCCGCGCTACCTTTGATTTCCGTAGAAACCATGGAAACACCAAAGACGATTTAATATTGTCACGTTCATATGTGTAGTTCTGTTCTAGTGTTTTGCTGTCTGTGTGTAATGCTGCCTTCACATGCTATCGGAATTACTAAATAAAACATAAATACTAGTTTCCTAGTTAAAAAAAAACTGTACATGAATGCCATTCTTAAGTCAAAACTTGAATGTAATGAGCTCGTAATCACAACTTCAGAAGTGGGAAGCACGAAATTTCAGATAGCACTTAATTAATTCAGTCTACCTCCCTGCCTGTTTGGATCCTTGGTTACTGATTTGATTAGAGTCCTTAGTTCAGGTGTGTCTAGTTAGTTTCTCCCTTTGTTTGAGTATTTAAGCTCTGTGTTTAGTCTTGTCTAGTTGTCTGTTGATGTTGCTATTTACTGGTTGTTCTGGTCTTGGTTTTGGTACCTCTAAGAAGCCTGAGTATTTCGGTTATGTGCCTGCCTTGCCGACGGTTTTTTTTGTCGTTAAACTAGCAAAAGTGGATTTAGACATGCCCTAAGTGCACTTGTGCCATGTGCTCAGATCGTTAAAATGGGCCCTTTATTTCTTCTGCAGAACACTATATATATCTCTCTCTAGGCTGGCATTTTGGCAACATTTTCTGTGTTGTTATTATTGTTTGTTCAAGAGCAAAAGAGAACTCGATGTGTGCACGAGACTGGTGCAAATCTGTCTGTGCGTCGTGACCCAGGAACGCGTCTGGGCTGATTTATACTTCTGCGTCAGACCTGCGCCGTAGCCTCTACGCAGTGGGCTACACGTTGATTTTTCACTTATACTTCTGCATCCTTATCCGCATTGACGTGCAGTTACACATGCAGAGGGAGCATGTGTATCCCTGAGGGAGGGGTTCTGGCAGACCAATCACAGCACTTGCGGCCCACATAGAATCTTCGCGTTATTAAATTTTTTGGAGAGGTGCACGTCAGGGTATGTCGCAGGCTACGTGGCGTACACTCGACACAGAAGTATAAATTGGGCTTAAAGGCTGATTTATACTTCTGCGTCGAACCTGCGCCGTAGCCTCTATGCCGTGGGCTACGTGTCGATTTTCATTTATACTTCTGTGCCCTTGTCCGCGTTAACGTGCAGTATACATGCAGAGGGAGCATGTGTATCCCTGAGGGAGGAGTTCTGGCAGACCAATCACAGCGCTTGTGGTCCACGTAGATTTGACGCGTTGTTACATTTTTGCAGAGGTGCATGTCAGGGTAAGTCATAGGCTACGTGTGCAACACACAGCCTACGACGTAGCCACACTATTGTAGCGAATATCGAGCCCCAGGGGAAATAGTGCGGGATTTATGCATGCGTTTAATCGTGTTGCGATCAAATATGCATAAATTGGCACAGAGGGGAATTTTGATATTAACAATTGATTAAAACGGATTAAAACAATTATTAATATCTAGGGCTTGATTCAACTTTTAGAAATTTCTTTGATTCTAGAATTGAGTTCAAAGGATGGATAATTGTCCACCAAATATCTCCCTTTTAATAACTCTTAAACACGTTTCTCTGGCCAGGAGAAATATCTTTCTTTTAATTTGTAACAGGGTCGGTTCACCGTAAAAGTGACCTATGTATGAGCAACTCAAGCGCAATCACGTGTGAATATATATATTTTAATAAAATCAACAAACAATAAACAAATATACAAATTAACTTAACTGAGAGAGAAGGAGAGAGAGAGAGAGGGGGAGAGAGAGAGAGAGAGAGAGAGAGAGAGAGAGAGAGAGAGAGAGAGAGAGAGAGAGAGAGAGAGAGAGAGAGAGAGAGAGAGAGAGAGAGAGAGAGAGAGAGAGAGAGAGAGAGAGAGAGAGACACACAGACACACAGATACAGAGACACAGACACAGACACAGACACAGACACAAGGCAACGGTAATACTATCGACACAACTATTGAGCACCAGCAAGAAATCAGTCCAACTTATTGGTATAAGCTCAAGACTTTATAACGACAGCTTAAGGGATACTTGCATATGTTTCCTTGGTCGTGAGTGCGTGCGTTTAGGGGAATTCCGCGATCCGGTCCGTGTTTCAATCTTGCCGGGTGGTTCCTTGGAGTCCGCGGGAAATTCAAACTTTGGTTCCTTTGTGTGATGAGATCCGTTGGAAGATGGCGAAGAGGAAGAGGAAAGCCAAAAGAGGTGGCAACAGGAAGCAAAACGAAGAGAGAAGACAAGAGAGCCAGAAGCGTTTGTGGCCCATTTTTAAAGGGCCGCGACGGGGCACACCTCTTTTGTCGGAACAGCCAATCAGAGCGAAGGAACTCAGAAGCTGGAAATCTCCCTTTGTCTTGGGCCTCGCCTCATTAACATGTTTTATGGCTCTCTCTTAGATAACCCCCAAGTCTGCCTTTGGTACGCAGACTTTGGGGTTTTGGCATGAAAGAAAGAGTCCCTACAAATTGCGAGACAAAGATTTCGAGACCAAGCATGGGGAGTTTAACTTAAGAGTTAAAGGAACGGCGAGGATTGACGTCATTCTTCCTTACGCATTCACTGGCTATAAGTTTCTAACCTATCAAACACATCTAAAATGGTTATAACAAAAAGCATGCATACATACAGGGACCACAACACACCTAAAATGAGAAATAACTAAGTTAAAAGTCATATAATCTGTTCTGATGTCCTTTGGTATGTGTGAGGGAGGGGCTGTTTTATGACGGTGAGCTGCACGAGGCATGGTTTGTGTCCTTTTAGCACCATTAACCTGTCAGTCTGTAGACTTCACGGCGCCGGTCTTGTTTGAGTCATTATAACTAATCAAAGTATTGGTCCGTTGATCATTTATGGGCACCGTCCATACGCTACACTGTACACTCAACAGATAAGTATAAATTGGGCTTAACTCGGCAGAATCAGGATGTGTGTGTGTGTGTGTGTGTGTGTGTGAGGGTGTCCTTCAATCAGCTTCCTATCGTCCTAGGTGGTGAATCAGTATATCGTGTAACGTACATGAATGTGGCTGACTCCCTAATCAGTGCCCTGACTACTAAACTAGAGATGAGACGCAGCCACACCGACAGGACACTGACATGGCCTACAACGCGTTCTCTTCTGTCTTGTTGCGCATAGATGGTTTAAAAGCATTTACATGAATAAGAGCGTGATCATATAATGTAATGCTAGGCAAAAATGGATATAAAAACGAACGCTGTGTTAATTGTCAAATATTAATGCGTTAAACTGAAAAAAAGGAAAAGTATCGTCTGCGCTAACGCAATAATTTGCACAGCACTAATATAAACTTTATTATAATATACAACCCAATTCCAAAAATGTTGGGACTGTAAGGTCCATCCGTTAGCCCAAAAACGGAATCTAACGGCCTGGTCGAAGGACTTCTGCGTGTGTGCCTTTTCAGCACTTCTGTTGGATTCACTTAATTTATGACCATCGAATTTTAAATCTGACTCCATGAATAATTTTATCTGACTCCAATTCTTTGTAACTTTGTTACATTTGTAACTTAACAGCTGATCATAAGTTTAGTTGTGATTTAATTTAGATCGTTGATTTTTCTTAGTATCTCTTGATTTCAAATATTCGTTCATCAAGGGACCCGATATCTCACAGGAACAAAGCGTCCTGGTTTCGCCCGCCCACAATCACAACCTAGCCAGTTCTGATATTAGTCAGAGGATTACAGAGTGAATATTTTACCTTTAAGTGGTCGCACATGCTTACTCAACAAAAAGTGTAATTTTAGTAATAGTCACGAAAGCTGCAACTTGCTAATACAGTAATAGTCAGAAATCAGATTATCCCACATGCTGCGCTACATACTTCAGTCAGGGGTCCTCGGTTTGATCTATTCTGGCAAAAGAATTACGGAAATAAAGGACTCCACATTGATCAATACTAGAAGAAATGGTTTCAGAATAATATAAGGTAAATCAAGACAAAGGTTTATTTTGGCCAGACAGAACTTAAATAACATAATTAAACATGAATCCATGGTACACAACTATCAGCATAAGAATATAAAATACCATTACCAAATAATATGAAAATAGTTTCAAAGAGTCATACCTGACCTCTCAGGACACTGACACAACACTGCATGGGGGTTCTGTCTACAGAATGTTCCCAAATGGCAGCCCTGCTACCCTTCCTTAAATACCCAGACCAGAACAAAGGGTTGTAAATATTTGCAACACAAACACCTAGTTTGGGGGAGAGGATCAGATATCTTTGGAGAGACCACTCAAAAAAGGAGAACACAATTCTCATATGTTTCAATCTTTCTAACCCTACCAGTGACTTCAGTGATGTTGAGACCATTTTACCAATCGCACTATGACCTTTAAAAAGACACCAGACATGAAAGGGATAAAACGATAGATTCACAACATAAATCATATGTAGTATATCTGCATTCTGTGACTTGAATCAGGGGGAAGGGGGGGAAGGGAGGAGAGGAGGTAGAGAGGGGGAGAGGGTTTTGGTCAGGGCGGTGTCCCACAGTTCCTCTGTGAGTTTTATTGTTTTATTGCAGGGCGCTGGATCTCAGCTTTTGTCTTAGCAGTAAAACCGCTCCTTACAGGACACTGTACAAATTGTGAATAAAAAAGGAATGCAATAATTTACAAATCTCATAAACTTATATTTTATTCACAATAGAATATAGATAACATATCAAATGTTGAAAGTGAGACATTTTGAAATGTCATGCCAAATTTTGTTAAATGTACATATAAGGAACAGCTGGAGGACCAATTCGCAACTTATTAGGTCAATTGGCAACATGATTGGGTATAAAAAGAGCCTCTCAGAGTGGCAGTGTCTCTCAGAAGTCAAGATGGACAGAGGATCACCAATTCCCCCAATGCTGCGGCCAGAAATAGTGGAGCAATATCAGAAAGGAGTTTCTCAGAGAAAAATTGCAAAGAGTTTGAAGTTATCATCATCTACAGTGCATAATATCATCCAAAGATTCAGAGAATCTGGAACAATCTCTGTGCGTAAGGGTCAAGGCCAGAAAACCATACTGGATGCCCGTGATCTTCGGGCCCTTAGACGGCACTGCATCACATACAGGAATGCTACTGTAATGGAAATCACAAAAGGTGATTATGTCAAAAAAGAAGCCATATCTAAACATGATCCAGAAGCGCAGGCGTTTTCTCTGGGCCAAGGCTCATTTAAAATGGACTGTGGCAAAGTGGAAAACTGTTCTGTGGTCAGACCAATCAAAATTTGAAGTTCTTTTTGGAAAACTGGGACGCCATGTCATCCGGACTAAAGAGGACAAGGACAACCCAAGTTGTTCTCAGCGCTCAGTTCAGAAGCCTGCATCTCTGATGGTATGGGGTTGCATGAGTGCGTGTGGCATGGGCAGCTTACACATCTGGAAAGGCACCATCAATGCTGAAAGGTATATCCAAGTTCTAGAATAACATATGCTCCCATCCAGACGTCGTCTCTTTCAGGGAAGACCTTGCATTTTCCAACATGACAATGCCAGACCACATACTGCATCAATTACAACATCATGGCTGCGTAGAAGAAGGATCCGGGGACTGAAATGGCCAGCCTGCAGTCCAGATCTTTCACCCATAGAAAACATTTGGCGCATCATAAAGAGGAAGATGCAACAAAGAAGACCTAAGACAGTTGAGCAACTAGAAGCCTGTATTAGACAAGAATGGGACAACATTCCTATTCCTAAACTTGAGCAACTTGTCTCCTCAGTCCTCAGACGTTTGCAGACTGTTATAAAAAGAAGGGGGGATGCCACACAGTGGGAAACATGGCCTTGTCCCAACTTTTTTGAGATGTGTTGATGCCATGAAATTTAAAATCAACTTATTTTCCCCTTAAAATGATAATTTTTTTCAGTTTAAACATTTGGTATGTCATCTATGTTGTATTCTGAATAAAATATTGAAATTTGAAACTGCCACATCATTGCATTCTGTTTTTATTCACAATTTGTACAGTGTCCCAACTTTTTTGGAATCAGGTTTGTATATATATAGTTGTGTGACCAACATACAGTGGCGACCAACATAACGCTGGACCCCCATAAAAACAGATATTTTTCAAAATATCTTGTTTTGTCTTCTACAAAGGACTCAAGATTTTTTTTGAGATTTTCAACGAGTTTATTAACGGGAATTTATCTCTGGCTTAATTTAAAAATAATATTATTAATTTTATGCACAGTGTCAGTATTCAGTATTCATTTTCATTATGCAGTGTGTAATATAGAATTGGGTTTTGTGTAGAAATCTCAGGCGAAATTCCAGCCTTTATCTTGGAATAATCACTGTAATTGCTTCGTAATTGTATACTGTCAGACTTGGAAATGCGAACAGTGCTATTTTGAATAACAGAGGTCTTTTTCTCCTCTGGTCCAAAAGCCACAGCACTGTTTTTGCACATAAAGTAAAACATATTACATTTACATATGGTTGCATCTGCACGTGCATATATACCCTGTAAAATTGTTCTTCAAATTGCATGCACTGAAGAAGACCGAAAAATATTTCACAGCTAATAACTTTACACTTGAGGTTTTAGAGACACTTTTATTTCCTAATTTGGATTTTTCCAGTAGTGAAAGCACTGCAGCTGTGTCCAATTATTGGTATATTTATGCTTACAGGAGGTTGTTTATTGTCTTGCACAGTGTTAGGGTCATGTACGGGTAATAAAAACAGTGCATTTATTAAGAAGTTCGTCGGGAGAGACAAAGGATTGTTCGGAAGCTTATAGCAGTATTCTATTTGAAATGCACATTTGTGTTGCTTTACTTGGTCTGCTGTGCTTTTAATGTGAGCCTGTTGTAATCTCATTACCCAGTTCTTTGAACACAACACAAAATCAATTTCCTCTCCAGGATTTTGGAGAACTCATTCATGGGTCTCCCCTACAAACAAAAAAGGTCAAACATGTAGGAAAGCATATTTGGGGGGAAACAGTAATAGATTAGATGTGTAGTAGAATGTATGTTGACACACAAATGTTGCAGATCTTTCAGTGACCTAAAATACAGAGAAACACTCATCCAATCAAAGAGACATTAGGAAATAATTTCCCTGTGCGCTGAAGATCAACTCTATGAGATTTGCCTTGCATATTCAAGAGGAAATGATAATCAATTTCTCTGGTAAAATATAAATTATTATATAGGGATTTCAAAAGCTAAAGCAGGCATCTAATAGTATTAAGATGAATCATAAGACGTTGAGGATCAGAAGATGCTGCATAGTGAATGCACAAGCTTTTTCCATGTTGTTGCCATGGAGATGTTCCTTGAACACCGTTCTTAGACTGTATATTGATTAGTTGCCCTATCGGTGCCCTTGGCACAATGTGAATAGGACAGTTTTTCCCAGGACGGCACTTAATTCTATAATTCTTAGTGCATTATTCAATATAAAAAAAAATATTGTGGCATATAATCATGGTTTAAGAATACTATATAAATTTATCTTTAAGACAGCTGACTGACTGCTTTTCACCCTGTACATGCTACCCTTGGGAGATATCATTAGGAAGCATGGCGTTAGTTTTTATTGTTATGCTGATGATACTCAGCTCTATTATTTCTTCACGCCCTGACGAAACGTACTAATTCACAAGACTGACGGAATGCATAGCTGATTTCCTACAACTTAATTCTGAAAAAACAGAATTTATAGTTATTGGACAAAAAAAAAAAAAAAACGTCTGCACGTAGTAACCTAGAATACTGTCTAACACTTGATGGCTGCTCTGTCAAGTCCTCGTCGTCAGTTAGGAACCTGGGTGTGCTCTTTGATACTAATCTTTCATTTGAAAGCCACATTTCTAGCATCTGTAAAACTGCATTCTACCATCTTAAAAATATATCTAAATTACGGGACATGCTTTCAATGCAAAATGCTGAACAGTTAGTTAATGCGTTCATGAGCTCAAGGCTAGATTATTGTAATGCTCTACTGGGTGGTTGCCCTGCTCGCTTAATAAACAAATAATCAACTGCTGGCCGTCGATCCTTTTCCTATTTAGCACCTAAACTCTGGAACAGTCTTCCTAGCATTAATTGGAACACATCTCTTTACTATGGCATACACATAGAACATTATCAATTTCTATTACTTAAATACTCTAAAAACACACATGCGTATTCAAACGCGCTTCCGTAACCCAAATGAAGCTCGATGACGGACGTACTCTTGCTCTCGCTCGGGTTGACATGCACACACTCATCCGGGAGAAGTGCCTATACAAGTAATTCCGCCCTTTGTGAAGTCATACAGGGCCATAACCCCCTCCCCCCCATACCCCATAACTAACCATATACGAGCATAATACCATATTTAATATTTTAGCATGGATAGCCTTATTGTAGGTTCTGGTCTGCTTACTCATAAGTAGCAGTTCTCAGGGACTGAAGGAGATACTGAGCCCTACTTCACACATCCTTGGGAGCTTATTACTGATTCCACTTGTGACCTACGTCCAATTTGTGTCCTTGAGCCAGCTGCCTTGTGCCGGAGTGCTCCAGGGCAGCTATTCAGTAAAATAAAGTAGGCTATGGTATTTTGCTTCAGATAAAATGTGTATTGATGACTACAAGACACCATAAAAATACAGGAGGAATTAAAATAAGATGATTTATTTGTCATTAATATGAAAGAAGCGATATTTTTCCTCTTTTTCCCATCTCAATAGTATTACACAATTGTCCTTTCGTTCACCCTCATTTGAAACCTTACTGTCAAAACAGTAAGTACATTCAACCAGACACCTCATTCTTACTAGTCTGGTTTTAATTTTTTTTTAAAGTTATGTTGCCATCTAATGCCCTTCTTCTGTGTTCAGTTTTCTACTTTATTTTCACTCACTGTTCATTTCTGCATCACAGTTCATCAGACTGTGACACGCAGACATTAGGATGGCAGCTCACTTGTTCTAAATGGCCTTTGCTGTGACAAACTGAGGTCTGGTGGGTCAGAGTAGCATTGTTCAATCTGTCAGATTCAAAATATACCCTGGCATCCCTCCAAAATCACCCCATGATCATTTTTCTTTTTGTTCTTTTTTTTCAGGGACAAGTGAAATAAGAAATTGTCTGTATTTGTAAAGTTGAGTTTCTATGGGGACTGTGAGGTTGAATTTTAATCAAAATGAGGAGGTGGCAGAGAGGGAAGAAAAACAGGAAGGAGAGATGCAGATGGAAATATTTCTTGCTTCCTCTCAAAAAGCAATTACTTGTATGTATGTATGTATGTGAGAAGGTCACAGTGGCCTCACTAATGTAATTGGGTGTGTGTGGCAAGGTTGTTTGGACTTCAAGAGAATGAGAAATTGCATCAGTTTTTAGGGTCAATTAAACAAGGTCAATACAAACAAGTGACTTCATCAATAGACGTTTCCAAGCAATATATTCACTTTCATGAAACCTCATGCACAAGAGCACATTGTAAGTCTTCGCACAAGGGTCGCTTTTGCAAATTGCAATACAGGGATACACTCTTAAGAAAAATTATAAACAGTACCAAATTAGGGATCTTTGGCTTGCAACTATAGCAGAACCTTTTTGGTGCTAAATAGAAATCTTTATATAAGGTTCTATAAAGAACCATGATTTGAAAGTGTTATATAGGACCTTAATGGTGTTATAAATAACCCTTTTAATAATAGTTTATTATTTATTTTATTTTTTCTTATATCCTGTTGCCTCTATTTGGGTTTTCCAGCATGTTGTGTCAATTATTTTTTTGTTTGTTTTTGACATGGCAAATAGTACCAAAAATGGCAGTGCTCTAAGAACAGTTGTTAGCTGAATACAATAAATAAAAATTGACATTAAACATGATATAGATGTAATGAAGACCAGGTTCCAGTGAAATATCTTCACAATCCTCTATGATGTCTTTACGTCCTTCATTATGTGTGTATTTTGAGTGGCAGTTCACTCAATACACAACTGAGTTTAGAGTTACTTTGTCTGCACGTTTGATGATGTAAAAACTATTATGTGTATGCTATGAAGGCCAAAATTAGCAACAATGAACAGTATGTGAGCTCTTAATAAAAGTGTAAAAAAAGAGGACAAAGTGATATAAAGATTATGATTTTTGTGACTGGATATGTTTAGGCATAAAGTAATAATTGTTAAAAAAATCTAACAATATGGATCATAAATTCAATATCTATGATACTTACTTTGTTGAGAAGAGGTTTTCAGGTTGTAAATAGAACTGTTAGGCTACTATGTGTAAAGAATTTTTCTTTTTTGAGTGTACGATAAATTTACACAACACTTTTTGTAACACTTTTACAGTGTCCTTATAACAAATGTTACATGTGCTTACTATAGTAATAACAGTAATATATGCATAATTACATGCAACTAACCCAAAACCAAACCCTTACCCTAACCCTATTGTAAGTACATGTTGTTAATCAACACTAATCAGTACTTAAATGTATAATCACTGTAACAAGGACCTTGAAATAAAGTGTAACCATTTATGTTGAGTAAATTATAGCCCCTTTAGAAATTACTGTACCTAGAACCTCTCTAAATAAACATAGGAGAGAGCAGGGATAAATTGTATCACTCGATAAATGTAACATTAGTAATAATTGAATGCACAATTCACCATAGTCATATCAGGTTTAGTACGTGCATGCACAATTCGACCTTCTACTAAAATGACGGATGGTTTCAATGACAATCGATTCAGATATTTTTAAAACACAGGAGTGAGTTAAGTACAATGTCCAAATGATCATTTTCAAAAGTTATTTCTCCTTTAAATATTACATATTTTTGAGCCGATATTGATAGTAATATTACAGATTAATTACATTGCTTTAAGAAAGAATAAAAATAGATTTACTCTGTGGACTGATGTCAGGTCTAACCTCTTTCCTGCTGACATGCAGCCATAAGAATGCACACTTGCATTCTTTCTTCTCTTTCACAGGTCTGTACTGGTCTTGTAATGATTTCTGGCCAGGTGATTCATCCGGGATATTCTTGCCTATATTCACAACCCTTGCATTTATTCCCACTCTGCTCTATGTTTATATTCAGATGAATATATGTGGGCCTGACGGAATATCTTACAGGCTCTATTTTGCTTGCATTGGTCTCCATGATGATGCTACTGCTTTGAGACTTCATTGAGGAGACGTGGCAGAGTAGCACAAGGACCCCCATGTAGTGATTTTCATTGAGTGGAGCTGCTCAGGAAGCATGCAGACAAACATGGTCCTCCAGGTAAGAGAATAAACAAGAGCAAGGTCATGAATAAAAGGTAGACTTTTTAGGATTTTCAGATTACTTTGAACTTCATTCAGTATATAGGACCAAATCAATCTGATGCAGAGCCAAAAACTGGGTCTGTTGTGTTCTAGATCGATTTTTGTTTATAAAGAGAAAAATAAAGAAAACAGGGGCTAAAAGGAACATTAAGCAATACTTCCACTAGGCTATATGATGTCCACTACATTATAAAAGTACTTCTTTACTTTCTCTTCGCTATCCCTGTACTGTAATGTTTCTCATCAATTCTATATGAAGCTCTCTCGCAAAATCCACAATTTTCTTTTTTTCCCCCGTTACTCTCCACAACCCAGCTTTAAGATGGAATCTGTTTCCATGACAACGGCAATAGTCTCAGAGAACTAAGATGATTATTTTTGCATGTTTAAACATAAGCAGTCTCTGTCCACTACATATGGTTTTCCACCTATCTACAGAAACTAGTGTAGATAGAGGAGTATTTCTGTCTGGGGTCTCTCAGTGGCTTACATTATTGGCAGTTTGGTGTTAAGTGATTAATTTACACCAAAACATAAGATAACAAGCTCAGAACTGACTCTTTTTCTGTCTTTTTAAAAAAAACAATTTTATTGGAATGTGTGCAAAGGATTGTGGGTGATTGAAGGATGCGAAGGATACACTTGATGCATCCTTCAAAATTAGCTGAATGAAGGACGCGAAATGAAGGCTGCCTTTCAAGGATCCTTCAAATTGAGGCTGCGTCTGAAATCGCATACTGTTAAAAAGTATGTTCTATATAGTATGAAAGTGTGTATTATGAATGTAATCTGGATGTACTACATTCGCCATGTTGCGTCATGTCCTTATCACATGACTCACCAGCGTCAGTTACGACACATCACCGCCATTCACAAATCCTCTCTCGTGGTCTCATGGGATAATAAATTGTCCATTGTATGCACAGAATCTCACCTAAAGTAGTAGGTACTTTTTGCTTACTCTTTACTATGAATTTGAACATACTTCTTTTGTCACATATTTTTTTTCCCCCTAATATATAGTAGTGAATTATGCAATTTCAGGTGCAGACTGTGACATCTTTTGGCGGCGCATGATGACGTGGCAGCCGAGATAGGCAGCCTTCCGACTGAAAAGCACCCCTAGTGTATCTTTTTTGCGTGCTTCAATCAACCACAATTCTTTGCACACATTCCAATTCATGAAAAAGGGAAAAATAGTCGGCTCTGAGCTTGTCTGAGTTCAATATCACATGTAAGACAAATAATGTTTTCGGAGATGAAGGCATACATGTTATCTTTTGTTTTGGTGTAAATATTGTAATCACCTAACCATCATCCCTCCCTCGCACTTTGTAACAAATCCTTCCCTCATGGGGTCAAAATGACTCAAGCCCTAAAATTATACTTCTCTAATATATATATATATATATATATATATATATATATATATATATATATATATATATATATATATATTTTTTTTTTTTTTTCCTTATATATTTCATTTTATTTTGATAATATTTTTTATGCATTTTTTTATTTGTTTTTATTTATAAATAAATAAATAAGAAATTATAATTTAAGTACATTCTTTACATTCTTTCAACTTAAATGCAAAAAAACTCACAATTTCATGCATAACCAGTTTAATTCAGCTCAAAATATCATACATTGGGTGTCTTTGCCGACCTCCTGTGAAAAAAAAGAAAAAAAGTATATATATACAACATAGATGACATATCAAATGTTTAAACTGAGAAAATGTATAATTTTAAGGGAAAAATAAGTTATATAAAAATAATTTCATGGCATCAACACATCTCAAAAAAGTTGGGACAAGGCCATGTTTCCCACTGTGTGGCATCCCCTCTTCTTTTTATAACAGTCTGCAAACGTCTGGGGACTCAGGAGACAAGTTGCTCAAGTTTAGGAATAGGAATGTTGTCCCATTCTTGTCTAATACAGGCTTCTAGTTGCTCAACTGTCTTAGGTCTTCTTTGTCGCATCTTCCTCTTTATGATGCGCCAAATGTTTTCTATGGGTGAAAGATCTGGACTGCAGGCTGGCCACTTCTTCTACGCAGCCATGATGTTGTAATTGATGCAGTATGTGGTCTGGCATTGTCATGTTGGAAAATGCAAGGTCTTCCCTGAAAGAGACGACGTCTGGATGGGAGCATATGTTGTTCTAGAACTTGGATATACCTTTCAGCATTGATGGTGCCTTTCCAGATGTGTAAGCTGCCCATGCCACACGCACTCATGCAACCCCATCCCATCAGAGATGCAGGCTTCTGAACTGAGCGCTGATAACAACTTGGGTTGTCCTTGTCCTCTTTAGTCCGGATGACATGGCGTCCCAGTTTTCCAAAAAGAACTTCAAATTTTGATTCGTCTGACCACAGAACAGTTTTCCACTTTGCCACAGTCCATTTTAAATGAGCCTTGGCCCAGAGAAAACGCCTGCGCTTCTGGATCATGTTTAGATATGGCTTCTTTTTTGACCTATAGAGTTTTAGCCGGCAACGGTGAATGGCACGGTGGATTGTGTTCACCGACAATGTTTTCTGGAAGTATTCCTGAGCCCATGGTGTGATTTCCATTACAGTAGCATTCCTGTATGTGATGCAGTGCCGTCTAAGGGCCCGAAGATCACGGGCATCCAGTATGGTTTTCCGGCCTTGACCCTTACGCACAGAGATTGTTCCAGATTCTCTGAATCTTTGGATGATATTATGCACTGTAGATGATGATAACTTCAAACTCTTTGTAGTTTTTCTCTGAGAAACTCCTTTCTGATATTGCTCCACTATTTTTGGCCGCAGCATTGGGGGAATTGGTGATCAATGAAATCCAAAATGAGCCAATATTTGGCATGACATTTCAAAATGTCTCACTTTCAACATTTGATATGTTATCTGTATTCTATTTTGAATAAAATATAAGTTTATGAGATTTATAAATTATTGCATTCCTTTTTATTCACAATTTGTAGTGTCCCAACTTTTTGGGACTTTTTTTACCAACCTATCTGTTTGTATAATGGAAGGATGCACTTTTTTGGGCTTCAAATTTTGACCTGCCATTCGCTGCCATTATAATGCTTGGATTAGCCAGGACATTTTTTAGTATAATTCCGATTGTATTCATCTGAAAGAAGAATGTCTTTTACACCTAGGAGGGCTTGAGGGTGAGTAAATCATGGGGTAATTTTCATTTTTGGGTGAACTATCCCTTTAATATGTGCTTTATAAGTACTAATGAACAGCCAATATACTAGAAATATGCATGCTAATAAGCAACTAGTTAATACAGTGAGTTGGACACTAAAATAAAGTGTTACTGTCAATGCTAGTGGACATTTACTTGCATCATTTACTGGCATCCACTGAAATGTCGTAGAGTCTGTTTATGAAACAAACCCTTGAGCAATGTGTGCTTAAACCTTAGCTTTTACAACCATACATCTTCTTTCAAACACAACAGTGCTCAACTGTGACATTATAAAGAGAGGGAAAGAGAAGCATACAAAGTACCAATAAGACAGAGGCCATTTGGCCACTGCCACTCTCTAAGATTGCCCTGCTGACAGAGTGTCCACTTCAAATCCATTTGGATCCAGAGTGAACTTCAAAGCCTGAGGGGCCTTACTGGAGGAATCAAAGGCTGTTTGTGGGCCAAGAAACAGCGTTTGAATGAACTCTAGTCACCAGCTATTAAACTAGAAGAGACTTCTGCTCAAACAGCTGCTGCATGACAGAATCAGACATGAAAAAGAACAGCCAAAGTTCAGTAATGCAACACAATATGTTATCATCTTGAGGACCTTTGGTTCTTTTTAGGGTCATAAAGGCAAAATACTTAAACATGCTTTCTGTGAACCCAGCAGCACTCTCTTTTGACTACTACCATTGCTTTCATACACTCAAAGATTTCACACACTCGCATTTACATACACACACCGCTTGTCTCTCAGCCCCTCTCTTTTTCCCACACTCCTCAGCTATCTCTGCTTCTTCACATCCAAAATGCCTGTTACCGTGGTAACCACACACTGTACAATAATATTTCCCACCTTTCAATGAAGCATCATAGAGAGATATCCACATTGCAGATATGCATTTTCAGAAAGCATCCACACAGCTCATAATGAGAGGCATTGAATGAAGGAGAAAAGAGAGAGTGGAACAAGAACAAATATACAACTGAAGAAAGTTGAGGCGAGCATAAAAGGAGCAAATGCACATAAAGCATTGAGTATATTTTTGCTAAAATTATTGTTATGAAATGTCATGTTAAAAGGCACTGCTAACAAACGGTAATTGATGTTAAGAATTTGGCAGCATGGATTTGATGAGGTGTTAAAATGTTACATAATAGGCAATAAATAATTAATAAAAACAAATACACAAGTGATGATTAACACTGGTTAATTGAATCAAATTCAGTGTCGTGCCTGATTATATTACACATAAAAGAGAGAAAAAGAAAAGAAAAAAAACCTTAAAGACTTAAATAAATAAATGCTAAAAGAATGCTCCTAAATTAATTGTTTTTTAAAAGTCAAAAATGCAATTTATTGGTTACACAATTGCTGGTAATCACTTTTTACAGTGACCTTTTTCATGTGTTGAAGGGAGAAAATATGATACTGGAGCTCATTTTAAATGGGGATATTGGCATCTAGAGAATGAGTCATGGTGGCTAATGGCTAATGTTGAAAAATTAAAATTAACAATATAAGATGTCAGAGGGTGACAGAAAATGTTGCACTCTCCAAACTGAGCAGCTGTGTCACTCTGAGAGCCAGAGACAGCTTCCCAGGAATTGGCGGCTGCATTGTTGGTTCTGTTCAGACATCCACCCTCTCAGAGCAGGTTGGGCATCCCTATGCCACTCTGAGAGGGAGAGACCACTTTATCTAAGCACTGAGGGGTCAATTTCTTTTTTGCTATGTGCCATGACTTCTCTTTTGTCTTACATGTACTAAAGCGACTGCAGGAGATTGACTCTTGGCTGTGTAGGAGGACAAGACAGAAAGGGACACTCATAAAAAATAGACATGGATGCATGAGAGAGAAGAAGGGCTATAGAGAATGGTGTCAAATCTGAGTGCAAAGAGCTTTACCAGTCTTTCCAACCGTTGAGATTTGCTTTTGTCTTTCTACTGTATGCCATTCTGTGTCCTACCTACACTGTCAAATCTAATTAGTTAGACTTACTTTAAAAAAAAAGCATGCAAACCGATTGCCTTAAAAAAACATGCAAAGTGAAATAGGAATAGTATATTGTGCTAACACATGCTTAGTTAGTATAGTTCTGAGTTATAGTAACTAAAAAAGAACTGTAGAAAGTACTTGATTTTTTACTTTAGATTTAGTCTTGACTTAGTATAGCTACTATGTTGTTACCATTGTTGTGTTTTGATGCTGAATGTTGAAGTCTGTGTGTGACTCAAGCATGGTCAACTATAAGATATTGTTACAAATATAGAGGGATTATATCTGCCCAATTAAAAGTTTCACAGGTGTTTATGACATAAGTGTTAGCAATAAAATTGTAAACTATCATTATATGACATAAAGAGAAATATTACATAGATTCAAGTCAGTAGCTAGGTCAACTTTTAAAAGCAACCTATTCATTACTTCTCTTCCTTTGAAACCAAATAACTGATTTCTTGTTACATTGCTACATCAATAGGAGAGAGTTATATGAATGTTCCAAGTGCCCAACCAAAGTGAACACTGATCACCATAAGAAAAGTTTATCTCAAATTGTATTTGATTATATAAACCTGATTCCAAAAAAGTTGGGACACTGTACAAATTGTGAATAAAAAAAGAATGCAATAATTAAAAAATCTCTTAAACTTATATTTTATTCACAATAGAATATAGATAACATATCAAATGTTGAAAGTGAGACATTTTGAAATGTCATGCCAAATATTGGCTCATTTTGGATTTCATGAGAGCTACACATTCCAAAAAAGTTGGGACAGGTAGCAATAAGAGGCCGGAAAAGTTAAATGTACATATAAGGAACAGCTGGAGGACCAATATGCAACTTATTAGGTCAACTGGCATCATGATTGGGTATAAAAAGAGCCTCTCAGAGTGGCAGTGTCTCTCAGAAGTCAAGATGGGCAGAGGATCACCAATTTAAACATTTGATATGTCATCTATGTTGTATTCTGAATAAAATATTGAAATTTGAAACTTCCACATCATTGCATTCTGTTTTTATTCACAATTTGTACAGTGTCCCAACTTTTTTGGAATCGGGTTTGTATTTACTCACATCAAACTCTACAATAACTGAAAAAAAGTTATTTGTAACCTTGATATTTTATTTTTTTTATTATTATTTTTATGAAAAAAATGTGCTAAAGTTACAAACTACAATCTGTTTGAACTTTTTTGATCACTTTAAATTTAACTAGGCCTACTAAAGAAAATTCAGTTCGAAGATGTTTAGGCTAGGCTAGACATTTTAGAGTTCAAATTTGCATACATATTTTTTTGAATGAACGCTATATTATTGTGTGTGTGTGTGTGTGTGTGTGTGTGTGTGTGTGTGTGTGTGTGTGTGTGTGTGTGTGTGTGTGTGTGTGTGTGTGTGTGTGTGTTTAGCTGAATCTTGTTTGCACTGAAATCCGGAAGTCTTGGACAGTAACCTGCAGTATACTGTATTTTGTAGAAATGTTGTGAATTTTATTAACCACAGGTTCTTCTAACGCTGTGAGTGACGTAACATGATCGATGAAATGTTTCATCGGCCGCTGTCCAGGGTCCTGAGGCGTTTTTCAGGCGTGCTGCAGCGCAGCTGTCTCCGGATATGGGTCAAGCATGAGCTGAATAGTGAAATCCTTTAACACGCTGATCAGTGTACACAGACACAAATGTTAATGCGGTATTGGTATTTTTAAACAAATACCAAATGACTACATTTTCTAAAATGTATGTAAATACATTTGTAATGTATTTGTGGATTTTATGAGGATTATCTTTAATAAACTGATAAACAATTACTGAACGTTTGGTCAAAGCACCGCCCGAAGCAAAAGAAAGCGTTCAGCCGCGAATCCCGCGATGGTTGCTATGGTTACCTCCTCACGCGAACGTCTTCTATTCGAACTGTTCTCGTCTTCTGACTTGTTGAACTATAAGCATAGCATATGTATGTGCGTGAAAAAATAATACTTTCAAGATCTACTTACACCTTTGACTTCCTTTGACTCGATTTTCACGTAGCTACTTGGACTGGACTTAAAACGAGAGAGAGAGAGAGAGAGAGAGAGAGAGAGAGAGAGAGAGAGAGAGAGAGAGAGAGAGAGAGAGAGATGGGGTGTTTGAGGGGGTTCATCAAAATGCGCAGCGCATATCAGGGATCATTGTGAGTCTGCGCGGATAACCGGCAGCGGAGTGTTACAACACAATATACAGAGCAGCGAGTTTTATCCAGACCACATCCCTTACTTCAAACCTTGACTTTTCTATGTATGTATGCTTTCTTTTTCATTCATTGCTTTAATTAGACGTCTGTAAGACAGGTAACAGTTCCCTCGTTTATCCTAGAGAGAGAGAGAGAGAGAGAGAGAGAGAGAGAGAGAGAGAGAGAGAGAGAGAGAGAGAGAGAGAGAGAGAGATTGATTACTTGTCCTTAGAAGTTTTTCGGGGCGTCTTGAGGGAATGTTTGTGCACCAACGCGCGCCGCAGCAGTTAGAACGCCCGTGACTTACAGCGCGAGACACTCGGCATTCTGCGTCGTGTTAAGTCCTTTTGCGAGACCTCCTGCCTACTGGAACGGTAAGATTCATTATTCATCGTATAGCCAGCTATCCATTCGTGCAGTGACCATATAGTAAATTTGCTATTGAAAGGCATCCCACTCCTTTTCTGGTTGTCTGGCTTGTAATGAAATGAAATGTACAGTAGCCTACGGATCAATAGCTCTAGAATGGAAGACTTATGGAGAAAATACAGCCATTTAACATGTCAGTTTTTATATTATGCAGTTTACTATGGAATTGGTGGTCGAAATGCTATTTTAATGGGGTTGGTTATAGAGTGGTTTGAAGACGGTCTGCGGTTAGCCTACTGTATGTTTCAAGTAGCCAGCTGGGAGTTCTGCGGTTTGCACGAATTTGAACATTTCACGTTTTAATGCAGTGTGCATTCCTTGTGATAAAGGCAAAAGAATTAAAAGCACAAAAGAAAAAGACAACAAAAATCAGCTTCCAGCATCGCACCGTTTTAAGGACACATCACTGTCATGGAGCTGCTGTTGTTATTTAAACACCTTAGTAAGAGCTTGAATTAATAACACAACTTAAAGCGTCATTAACTAATGCTTTTAATGTACAGTTCAACCGATCACAGGATTCGTCCACCGTATTGTGATGATTTCTTTTTCACGATATTGCTGCATTTATATTCAGTGACTTACAAGACTTTGATTATATTAATTCTGCATGAATTATAAATGCTGAAGCCTTATTACTACGCCCACGCCACACCCAAACTACAGTGCGATGATTATGCCATAAAATGGCACCAATTTATAACGGAATATATTAGTTTGTCCATCTCATGTAATGCAGATATTGCAAAAATTGTTAGAACACTTGAAATATTGCATTCATTGTGTTGAATTTATGAATTTTGCCTTTATATTTATGTATTTTTAATTTACATTGCCTAAGCGCTCAGTGCAAAATAGCAGTCTTTTTGCATTTTTTTTCAGTAAAATATCAAAACATTTATTCTTACCCCATTGCTAAATATTTATTCCTTGTTTTAAAATAAATATAAATATGTTTAAATACATAGTTCCCTTAATCATCTCCATATTATTATTATTATTATCATTATTATATGCTCTTTCTTTTATTGTGTCAGAATTAATTTGCCATTGTGTCACCTTTTACACATGGACACCATTTTTAAATCAACTTTCAAGTCTTTATTACAATAAGGCATACAATTACATTGTTATTAATTGTTGATCTGTATTTTTAATTAACTCAGCATAAACAAACCTTTGATTGTCTGAAGTGAATAGGAAATTATAGTCTCTCTCCTCCCTTCCTCTTTCCTCTCCCTGTTTGTGTTGGACAGTATAAAATCCATTGCAGAGTCTCTGTAACTGCTACATCGGGATTCATTTCCATTCGTTTGTCTCGGATGTCTTTTAAAACAGAACCCCAAAGTTATTGCATTGCATGTGTATGTGCAAATGAACTGGTGTACACTCAGTGTAAGTCTGTGTACATCTGCTAGTGCACCATTAAAAATTACACCACATATGGTGTTGAGTTACAACCACTCACCTCTAATGATGTGAGAACTGAAGATGAACATGTTTAGAAGTACTTGTAGTACACCTCAATAAATAGGTCTAACTTTATGAAACACTGCATGCATTAGTTTTTTTTGTTTTTGTTTTTGCATGTTCATCAAAAATATGTGCAGCTCAAAAAATATGTATGTACATCCTGAGCAAATATCAAAATGCATGTGTGGGTCTGAGGTCAGGTCACTGAATCAACCCTGAAAAATCCAGCAGTGAGATACCAGTACTGAACAGCCTCTGCTGATTGCATGTCTCATGCCATTAGTGTGTATTGTAGTGTGTGCGTCTCATGCAGCCACACACACAAGCAGAAATGGGCAGAAATGTACTTACACATTTAGTTCACTCTACTTTGTGACAGGCCAGTTTTGTTGACCTCACTGTTTTCTGTGTGTTCAGCATTTTTTGACATTGGGCATAAATTCTACATGCAAATGTTGTTAGCCTGCTGTCAGCTGCTGATACCCTGCTTAAATGATTTGTGAACATACATACACACATACACTACAGTGCTGCTTTGATAATAACAAATCACTCTGTCACCTGGGGGCTCATGGCACAGTAATTGAAGTCACCCCATGCAATCCCTTGTGATTTGTACCGAGAGAAAATGATAAAGGGAGAAAGAGAGACTCAATTCCCCAATTCCTGATTTATGCCATGTATCCGCTAAATGTTTTAAAGAAAGAAATATATGCTAATGGTAATGCCCCTCCTTCCTTTTCAAACAACAATTGACAATTTAAATATAGCTGTGCAGACTTTAGTGACTTAGTTCACGATTGGTCAGCCTATGTGGCATTGACACATTCTAATGAGATTTATGAGGAATATTCAGTGCAGAAATGAGGCCAGAGATCCATCTTATGCATGTGCGACAGATTTCATCCATCCTCAAGGATAAAAAGGGATATATCTACTGCATATCCCCTTTCTTTCTTTCTTTCTTTCTTTCTTTCTTTCTTTCTTTCTTTCTTTCTTTCTTTCTTTCTTTCTTTCTTTCTTTCTTTCTTTCTTTCTTTCTTTCTTTCTTTCTTTCTTTCTTTCTTTCTTTCTTTCTTTCCAAAGAAATGACCTGTCTGGACGTATTGTGAGTGGTGGCGTGACAAATTATTTTAGCTTCCAATGACCACTAGCAAGTGGAGCAGGGCAGATCTAATACAGCTTTACAGCAATATTGGAACATTGCAACATTGTGGTGTCTTTGCGCTGTGGGTGTGTTTGATAGATATTATTGTGGGGAGTAAAAACCAGGGTTGTCAGCTGGTCAGACTGACATGCCTTATTACCTCTGCAAAGTCATTTGGAGCTGGACCACTGGCCTCAGGAGCTTGGGGAGAGCTGGAATGACTTGTTTTTCTTTACACAGACATGATATTTAGCACAATGATTTTGTACATTTGAATAATTTCTGGAGTTTGAATTCCTTGGGTTTTGATTTATATATAAAATATATAAAACATTCTATATAAATATATAAATATATATATATATATATATATATATATATATATATATATATATATATATATATATATACATACATACACTGTTAAAAATTATGATTAATAAGAAGATATGATAACATGTTATAACTTAGTTTGTAGATATTTGAAGAAGGAGGCGGGAACCGGCGAACGTTTAAGACTTTAATCAAAATAAACACAAAATGAAAGTAAAAAGCAGGCAGTCCCTCACGGACGGCTGCCGTACACACACATAATAAAACATAAACAAAACACGACATAAAGTCCAGGCCTGGTCCTCTCTCGTCCTTCACTGGTGTCGCTCGTCCTTATATGCCTTCGGGCTCCCTCATGAGAGGTGTGCCTCACTTCTCAATCACGCACCGGTCTCGCGCGCTCCTCCCACGTCTCTCGCTCGCCAACCTCGCCACACATGTCTTTACATTGCTTTAACTCATCAAAATAAGTTAAGCAATTTTCAACTTTTTTTTTTTGAGTTATACAAGATTCAACTCATTTTGAAAGTCAGTTTAATGTAATTTAAGTTGAAATTACTTAAAACATCCAAGTTGATTTTACTTTTTTACAGTGTATAGATAGATAGATAGATAGATAGATAGATAGATAGATAGATAGATAGATAGATAGATAGATAGATAGATAGATAGATAGATAGATAGATAGATAGATAGATAGATAGATGAGTTAATACATAGTTACATTGTTATGAAATATTAAAATTTCAAATAAATGAAAAAAATTAAATAAAAATCTATATTCACTGAAAAATCCTGAATTTTTTTTTTTAAATCATGGTTTCTTCATAAATATTAAACAGCACATGTTTGATAATAATAATAAATTATCCTTGAGCAACAAATCAGCATATTAGAATGTTTTTTGAAGGATCATGTGACACTGAAGACTGGAATAATGATGCTGAAAACATACGTCATTCAAATAGAAATGTATTAGTGTATTCAATGAATGATATAGTGCATTCATTCAACATATTCAAAATAATTTGAAAACAGAATGTGTACCAAATCTGAGAGGCAACATCAAGATTATTAACACATACAAAAACAAATGTCGTTACTTCTGCAATGGTATGTGAAAATAAATCACATTTTGTCCCAGAATTGAGTGGAAACGCATTGGATGTCATAGACCTGAAAGCCAGAAAAATGCTTGAAGCATGACACTAAATCTGTCGCAAACTGTAGGCTATGAAGTGCCACCTGTCCCTGAAGTATGTCCTTCAGCTAGCCAAGCTGTCAGTAGCAGTGTTTGACCTCTAAACGGTAACAATGTAATATTTCACAAAAGAAAAAACTTCAATGCAATTGATTGTGTGTGTGTATATATATATATATATATATATATATATATATATATATATATATATATATATATATCCTCAAATAGGATGGCCCACCTTCCATGTTGTCCTGTCAGTAAAATTAATTGTACCTAATTGTGAAGGCATGCCCTTTTGTGGAGAAGAATTGCTGTGGTAAATGTGCCCTCGGGAGTGTGCAAAGGGATAATGTTTAGGCATGCAGCCTTTCTGTGGCCTCTGATAGCTTGAACACACACTCTGGAATGTTGACACTCACACACATGTGCAAATACTGCCATACTATCACCCATAGTGTGAGTCCCATAGTCACACTTCAAAGGAAGTGGAAACACAGACATACACTTTCACATACGCACATTCCTAGAAATGACATTCATTGTAAAAAAAAAAAAAAAAAAAAAAAAAAAAAAATATATATATATATATATATATATATATATATATATATATATATATATATATATATATTTTTGGATGTTTTGACATTAAGTTGAATGTTGTTAACACTTTAATCAATGAATGGGATACCAAAACCCAAGTTTCAAACCAGCATGTTTTACTTTTTGGTGAGCAAGTTATCGGAAACGTACTATAAATGTCACGTTTTTGTGCATGTTTGTTTTTGCAGATCTCCTTGTCTAGAATGTCTCAGTGTGATGTTGAGGCTTCGCTGGGGGAGTTCTCAGCCAGTCAGCTTCATTATACCCACTAATTACAGCAAGAGCAGTTTCCAGAGCAGCTGTTCCACTCGTTCCTCCCTATCTCCCCCCAGCCCTCCGTTCAGCTACGTATCCAACCATCCATCCATCACACTTATGCTCTCTTTATCTCTTTCATTCTCCCATTTCAGTGTACCAAAGTCTCCCCTATAGCTCCTTCCTCCCCCTGCTTTTATGAGATTGGTGCTTGTGCTGAACAGAATTGAATCAGCAATTATCTCTAAGCAATACCGTGCAGTTGTCTGAGTTGCGTCATAAGGCTGTGCTCTATGATATAGGCCTTTTGGATAAACAACTTAACAACAATCACATGCTCTATCTTTTCCGCTCCACAGTCCACATATATACTGGTGGTCAGTGTAGTTAGTGTAATATATCTATAGCTGTTGAAACCAACCTGATCTCATGAGAAAACATAACTATTTTACAAGGTGGCGATTCAGTATGAATTCATATTCACGATTAATATCTAAACATACAATTTTTATAAACAAAGTAAGCACGAAGGTCCACCCCATCCCTAAACCAGACCAAAACCTAACCATCAGTGGGGCGTAAGCAGATGGTATACAACAATGGATGAATGAGATTGTACAAATGCTGCGTCCCAATTACTTTGCAAGCAGAATTTGCACACGATTCTGAGGGGAAAAAGAGATATAAACTCGCAATTCTGAGGAAAAAGTCAGTCTTCCCTCAGAACTGGACACAATTCTGACTTTATAACTCACAACTGCAAGTTTATATCTCAATTCTGAGAAAAGAAGACAGAATTGTGAGTTATAAGATTCAAGATTCAAGAGTTTTATTTGTCACATACACAGTTATATACAGAATATACAACCGGCAGTGAAATGTAAACACAGATATAAAGTCAGAATTGCATGTAAAGTCAGAATTGTGAGGTATGAAGTCAGAATTGCATGTAAAGTCAGAATTGTGAGGTATGAAGTCAGAATTGCGAGTTATAAAGTCGGAAGACTGACTTTCTTCTTTCTATATATATATATATATATATATATATATATATATATATATATATATCATGAAATTCTGACTTTATATCACGCAATTCTGAGAAAAAGTCAGAATTGCAAGATATAAACTCAATTATGAGATAAAAAGTCGCAATTATCTTTTAAAAGGTTTTATTCTGTGGCAGAAACAAGCTTCCATAGAAATCTATGAGATGTTAAAATGTCCGTTGATGAAGAAACACACAAAGCTGCTCTTACTTTTTTTGCTTGATAGCATTTCCTTAACCGTGTCTTGGTTAGCAGATTAGTCTGAGCCTGAACTCACTTTCACTAGTGAGGAAAATTGCACATGAGTAAACTGTTACCTAGGTAGGTCCCCACAAGGTTACGGAGCTCTTGACACAGTTTGATTGAATGCCTCATAAACTCACTCAATAAATTCTCACTTGGATCTAAAACCTTCTCTCTTTTTTTTTTTCAGGTTTGATGATGTTTTGAAAAACTGCAGCAGTTTTCCAGTGAACCTGTTTACCATCCAGCACTGCTGCTGATCGACAGATATAATAGCATCAGTGCTCCAGACAAAATGGCTTCCACAGTGAGAAAATGTCAGCACCTGTTTTTAGCACTCATCCTTATCCCTTTGGTAAGCTATGTGAATATTTTATCTTATATAAACAAGGCTGATCCATTGAATTAATAGACCTGAATTGCATGGAAGTAAACATGATGGAATTGAAAACTGCACAATACATTCCTAATTGTAAAATGGAGACATGACTAGCCTAAGAGATATACAAGGCTTCAGGGAAGAAATATTCTGAAGAGCAGAATAGGAAAGGTTTAAAGGAGACAGAGACCGTGTGGGAGAAGGAGGAAGAGAGAGACTGAGCGTGAGTGAAATTTATAGCGAGGTGGGGTCCGGGGGAGAAAAAGAGACCCCTTGCACATCCTTTTCATCCTCTTTCTCGTGTTATTGCTTTCTCTAAATAATCCCCATGCAATCTGTCAAATTTAGCTGCATTTATTGTTTCCTGGATGACTGCTCGTTTCATACACATGGTGTCCTCTTGTAACTGAGGGGAGAAGTGCCATCTTTGTTTACATGAAGATCTATTCTCTCTTTGGTCTACTGTCTGCGCCTCCAGCTGAGGAGAAACAAACGTCCAAGGGCAATTTACGTCACATACACACTGGCACTTAGATGCTTCCTGGCATCCAATGATCATTGGCACCAGACAGGCCAAATGTAAACTGTCCAAGGGCCAAAGCAGTTATGGTACAGTGAGTACTTCAAGCAACAAAGGCCATGCTGTTTTATTTCACTTTATGTTAACACTAAAAGCTGCCAGTGGCATTGCAATGGAACATTTACAAAAGGTTATGCTCCTGTTCTGTCTCAGTTAGCCGTTTTAAATATGACCATTGCAGGGTGAACAATGTTACTTCTGTTGACAAAAACTGCTTAAAATATTTTCCAGTGACTTTATATTAGTGTTAAAAGAAAGTCTAAAACAGATTCAAAAATATGCAAAATGAACCTTCATTATCATTAACATTTTTTTTTATTATTATATTTTTTTTTACACAATTCTAAAATACCGATTTAGGTTTAGGTTTGATTTCGATTCCCTTGTTTAGGTTATTAGTCATGGTAATAATCTAAACTTAAAAGAAAAGAGTTTCCCTACAGACATCAACTAATCCCACGTTACAGTTAGTTTTTCCTTCCAATTCCAGTTAATCTGGGATTACTGGAGTGATACAATGTATGGGATTATTGTTATAGGAGAAAAACAAATACAACTTGCATTATCTCCTCTTCTCTCCTATTTCTATTTATATCTACATTTTTCCAGCATGAAATGGCATGTGATGTTTCATTAAAGCTGATGTACTGAATGTTAAAACACATCCTATCAATTTATATCCCTTAATATGCAGAAACAACTATAAATAAATACATTTGTAAACTTTATTTATTTATTTATTTGTTTGTCATTACACCTGAGTGTAAATGCCATGTGACATTCATGTATTCATGAAAATGTATTCATCTTTTGTAGTGAAGGATAGAGGGGACAAAAAGAGAAAGAAAAAATATAGCTTGACAGTAAAAAGAGCTGGAGGGAAAAAAGAAAGAAAGAGAGAAACATACTAGGAATGAAGTTTAATGGATTTGCTTATTTGTATGAATTTTTGTGTTGCTGTCATGATGTAGGAGTGAATTACGCAGTCTCTTTATGATGGAAATCAGCTCTGTGTTGCAGCCAGGGTGAGGGGTGAGAACTTACACAGTTCTCATGAATATTAATGCAGGTGCTCAAGTTTATTACATTTTGGTCATGTTTTCAAGGCAACACACAAGGAGCACGGTGCTCTGAGACCAGTTATCACACTAACTACAATCTCAGGGGTTTAAAATCAGCAGTAATAGGGAGGGTTTCAACAGTGATTAGTTTATTATATATTTATTATAACTTGATTTCATATTCTGTTAAATCCATTGTGTATTTTAGGCAGTTGTTGATGAAGGATTTTTTTAACATTTGTTACGTTTTTCATAAATACAAAAATCCTTTTGAGAATTAAAAAAATGGGGTCATGCATGCATGATGAAAAATGTCATTACGTATGAACACTTTTTATGGTGCTTTCACACTGGCAGTTTAGTTCGAAACCCAGGAGCGCACCGCGGTACTGAACCCGAGACCTGTAAGAGGTGGTTTGAGAATTGTGGTGTGATTCATGTGAATGTGAAAGCAACTCAGACTCGGGTGTGCACTTGTGCAGGAAATAAAGTAACCAGCACATGCATTTTAGCTGATGATGACATCACTTGTTCAACAAAACACATGTAAGGGATGACAGTGGTGATGGTTTACTTTGGATACGAGCAAGAGTGAGCTTGCAATGTAATTGTGCATATTAGTGAGCGCACGGAAAAAAGACAATATATTGACCCGCATCCTGTATTCTATCATGCGCTGCGTTTGTGATGACGTAAGATGAACACAAATACACCAGGGTTTGAGAGAATCAAAGTGAGTGTGAAACCAGACCAATGCCGAGGGGGGCACCGGGAACAGTCATGCTCGGACTGCAGAGAACGTGCCCCATGTGAAAGCCCCCTTAGTTATTGCTGAAAAATTATTATATCTCAATTGCATGACTCACTAGGGTCTCAGACACTTTCGTACAGTCCCTAAAGCGTTAATATCTGAAAAGCAAATACATTTTTTCCAAAGATGAGAGCAATTCACACATATTCAAGTCACAATTAAGTCCCTACCATCAAGTCTCCAGTCAATTCTCAAGTCTCAGTGCCCATAAACCAAGCAAGTCAAGTCAGTGGCTCACCTCAAGCAAGCCAATTTGAGTCCTGCTAAGGCATCCAAGAGGGAAAGAAGGAAAATAAAAATATTGAAGGTAAAAACAGTTGAAGGTAAATTGTCACATTTTAGTAGTCATCCAAATGCTTGACGCAGGCAATATCACTAAACATTCTTTAAATCAACCACTACAATATTCAGGAGAATAACATGGAACCACAAACACAACCAATACAGACAATGACTGTTAAAGAACTGAACAAAACAGGGAGTATAATATATACAGAGAAGGAAAAAAGGGTGTAGCCGGAGGCACGGAAGTCTGCTGTGAAACCAGGATGACAAGAGACCATGGTGAACGGCCAGCGTGATGGCAGGCCACTGTGGAGCTGAGGGAGCGCAGAGCCAAGGCAGAGCAGAAGGATTGACAGGCTTAGGTAGAGCAATGGGTCTGGAGGCCCAAGATGAAGCTAGGGGATTCACTTCACAGAGCCATGCAGGTGGTGAAGTGGCGAAGGCCAAGCTGAGGAGCTGCAAGGCACCAGAGGATCAAGCGGACAGCATCGAATAACGGGGTGGGGAGAGCATCAGGTGGGAACGGGTCATCATGAGCAATGACTGAAACTTAGAAGACTTAGGAGGAGAGAGTTCGGGGTTGGGGACATGGGTGAGAGTTGGCTCTGCAGTGAAATCAATGAGTCAGTGCTCCTGGCTCTGGGGAAGACTTTGTGGCTGGCTTTGTCTCCGTGGATGGAGGGGGCTCTAGCTCTTGGTCTGGGGGGTGAGCTGGCTCAGGCTCTGGGTCCATGGCGGGCATGGGCATCGTCTCTGGATCTGCATTGGAAGATCTCTCAGATGTTCTGGGACACTCCAGACTGAGATAATGTGTGTGGTCTGAAGGCGGGAAGAGAGATGCCTGCTGGAGGTGTTGAGTATCCCGGGCAGTTGGAGATGATGGCGTCATCCTCAACGACTCCTACAGTGAGGGAGGATCCGCACACCCACATGGTGAAATCGATGAACTCGATGAAATGAAGGTGATCTTCCCTCAACAGCGGCATCTGTTTGATGATGTCATCCATCCCACTCCAAAAGAGCCGTTTCAACGTTTCATCATCCCAGCACGCCTTGTGGTGTAGCTCCAGGAATACCTCCACGTATTCTTCCAGTGAGCGGTCATTTTGCAGGTGAGATTACAATGAGATTATTGGTTTAAATATAACATTTTGAATATAGAAATATGACGGGAAAAAAAAGAAAGAAATTATACTGTGAAATTTAATTATGAAATGAAAACCGCCAGTAGGTTGCAGCAAGTCATAGAAGCATTCATTCAGCTGTCTTTTAAAACAACTGACTCAGTTAGGAATGAAACAGGGGACTGATGCTGCATCCAAAATAGCATACTCTTTAAGTAGGCAAGTATAAGTATTTATAAGTACTATGAATTCTGACATACCACTCTTTTTACATACTATATTTCGCATACAATATAGTAGGGAAGTATGTGATTTTAGATGCAGCCTGTGTTCATAAATGGGTCACTGAATCACTGAACCGTTCAAAACCCTGGATTCGTTCACTATGGTTTGCTCAGAGATACTTAACTCTTTTGTTTTGTTTGGACTTTTTAACATTGGAGATTGTATGATACATTTTGAAGTGTTTATTGTCACAGTTCAGGGTGCATTATCGGCTTCCCCTGTTGTCTGTATCTGTCCTGTCATTTTCTGCAACTCATAGCCTGGGCAATCAGTGTTGACTTAGCAGTGCGAGAGCGTGTGGATCACAGGATTGCCCTCACCTGTTGCTTGTTCACTTTTCCCTTATATTCCCTGCTGTGTCTGCCCCTTGTTGTCAGTAGATAACTTATGCTTCATCAATGTGTTGTTTGGACTGTTCTGTGTGTGATTTGTGTCTTACCTTTATTTGTGCCCAGGATGCTTAGACTAGGAGTAGCTCAGCAGGTCGTTCTCTCACTGATCTCTGTCTTGTCTCTTGCCTCTTCCCGTTGGGTGCTACATCTTGGGTGGCCTCCACAGCCTGTGTGTTCACTGGTGGTTGTACACACAGCTCTGAATACTATCCTTTATATATATATATATATATTTTTTTTTTTTCACGCGTGTCACTTCGCTTTGAGTGTGTCACTTCACAAGTGTTCTAATAAACTCTGTGCATTTGAGTCCTCTGTTCACATACACTTATATAAAAAAAGATACAATCTTACTCTGAGAAGAATGGGCACTTCATATTTAAAACCTTTTAGAATCATCATGGAATCATTTTATGAATTTAGTTTTGATTAACTAATTTTGCTTTTTTTTAAATTTAATTATAGTTGTTATAAAGCCATTGCTGAGTCATGCAGTTCAAGTCCAAGTGTAGTCTCGAGTATTGGTTCTCAAGTCAAAGTCAAGTCAAGACATTTTCTTCATTTAGCCAAGCAAGTCACAAGTCATGTAACTCAAGTCCCTATTCTGCTCGCATTTTGCTTTGGCCTTCAATATTCTCTATTCTTTTTAACTGTGAATTTGCACTGTCCATGGAGCGGACCTGTTTACATTTGACTGCCGGTTGTATATTCTGTATATAACTGTGTATGTGACAAATAAAACTCTTGAATCTTGAATCTCAAAGTTTGGTTTAGACTTTAGTTCAGGGTCCAATTCTCACTATTAACTAGTTGCTTATAAGCATGCATATTACTAGAATATTGGCTGTTTATTAGTAATTATAAAGCACATATTAATGTCTTATTCCACATATTCTACATCCCTTAATCATACCCCATACCTAAACTTAACAACTACATTACTAGCTATTAATAAGCAGTAATTTTAATTGAGTCGTAGTTCTTAGTTAATAGTGAGAAAAGAACCCTAACTAAAGTGTGACCCAAAGTTGTCAAACAATACCTCTAATACATACACTGTAAAAAAATAAATAAAAAAAAAAGTTACCTGGTTGCCTTCAAATTTGAGTTCATTGAAATTAAAAATTTTAGTTAATACAATGAACATTTTTGAGAATTGACATCACCCTTTACTCAAATAGTATTAAAAGATTTTGTAAGCATATTGCGTAATTGTGTTTTATTTGTTATAATGCAGTGAAACCAAATTGTGCTATTTTCATGATTTATCACAAAACATTTTTTTTTATTTATGTGGTTCAGATACAATAATTTTTTGAGTTTCTATTTATTAAATCCATTTCCTTCATTGTATTAACTTAAATTTTTAATTTCAATGAACTCAACATTTTAAGGCAACCAGGTTACTTACTTTTTTAAGTTAAACCAACAATATTTTTTTTTACAGTGTAAACATTTTTAAACGTAGGCCTTAACTACGATTGCAAACACACAACTGTAACCTAGTTGACAACAACAAACAATGCCGCGCACTTATCCATCAGCAATGTTTGGATACATGTGTGCGTCAAGATGCACTAAAATTAATTTGTATTTGTTTGCAAATGTTCAACTGGATGGAGACACAGCCTCCTGTAAGAAGAAAAGTATGTAGCCTACTGTGGAACATTACTCAATTTAGTTTTTCTACAAAGATATAAGATGAATGGCATGGTAATACATGAAGCAGGAAGGAGTGATTTCTTAAAGCATACACTGAGTGGGAGAGATAAGAAAAAGCAAATGTTTGGATTGGCTCAGAATGTCATTCGACCCTGGGCTGAAGATATTTAATGTCTTGTATGCTGTGTGTGGGTGTGTGTAATATTGTCTCTATTTGAAAACTGTTTAACTTTAAGATAAGCAATATTCAAAACCACTAGGAGTGGGCTGCAGTTTATCTGAATATATATATATATATATATATATATATATATATATATATATATATATATATATATATATATATATATTCTACTTGCACACAATTAAACAATAGTTGTGAGAAAACTTTGCAGCAATGGGAGATTAATAATTATATTAAAATTTATATTTGAGTTCTTCTAAAAGATCTAGAAATGAAACTGTTTATAATGAATCCTGTCTCATAAATGCATTTAACTCTTGGAGTAGAATGATGTTTATTGTCTGGAATTTTGAAGCCTTTTACCATATGTTTATATGTTTAAACATATGGTAATTTAGAATGGAATAACTGCATTAAATGTATTAATTGTTCCTTGAAAGTCTTAATGTGTTTGGCTGCTGTCATTGTTAGTAACCTTATTGACCTTATATCTATTTAGAACTCTTGATTTACAGAGATTTAGACATTAATGACGAGTCAGGGGCCCTAAAGATTAAAGATTTTATATTTGTATCTTTCTGTTTTATTATTGTAATATTTTTGTAGTATTTGTGCCACTGATGCACCTTTAAAAAACAAACAAAAACCACAATGCTATGTCTGTGACTGTGTTATGTGTTACATGTTTCTAAATCACAACTCTCCCACGACATACTAGAGGTGTAATGCTGTCGTATACACGGCTGTCAAGTCTAATTTTGATCCAGTGTAATGTCAATGATGAGCTCTTCAAACTACAATCCAACACTGTCAGAATCCTTAAGCTTTATCTGTTCAAATGACAAGGGCAAGTGAGCGACTGCCAGGCAAAATTATAATTTAAATGTTCATTTAACAATTTTTGAATAACAATGGGACTGTAGGGTGTAGGAGTTTTGCATCATCTCTAGTAACCATATTACAAGTTGTAGATTTATGCTCTCAAAGAGCCTAAACACTGGCCACGTTCACGCAGCAGCATAATACAGTTGTCAATCCTGCATTTGGATGCTTAATATTATGTTCACGCACAGTTGAGTTATTTATGAGAGTGGTAACCACATTCTTATAAGCAATTTTTCGACTCAATCACAACCGTACTGTATTTCTCAGTGGTCCTCTGCTGTGTGAACGGAATCATACTGGAAAACTACATCTGAAAGAGTAGGTACTTCTTTTGAATAAGTACTTTGTGACCATTAAAAAGTATGTTCTAGGATGCACACACTGAACAGTTGTTGTGTCTAACATTTCACTCACTCACTCTGTTTTAATCATCTTCCAGATCTACTGCATGCATCCAGACTGTGTCATTCAATTAGAGAAAGAGAAGTGCATGGAAAGGATGGCCATGGATGACCCCAGCAATGAACCTGAATTAGGTAAGTTTTTGTTTAACCTAATTGTACAGTATATGTACGTGTATTTACTTAGTTTAGAGTAAGCCGCAACCTCCCCCTGTTTCTCTTGAAGCCAATACGGAAGTGACTTAAACTGCAATTCATCGACTGGCCACTAGAGACAGGCTCCAAAAGGGAGCAGAATCTCATTGAGCTCCATGTTAAAATGTCCAACTTATAAAATATGTTTACAGACTGGTACAAATTGTGGTTTTAGGCAATACGGCTAATTTTGCCCTTCATGACAACTGGGGGGGGTAAAATGTAAATTCGTTTACATTATATAAAACTTAAGCGCACAGCGACTTTGAGTGACAGGTGGATAGCCGTTTGTCTGCTGTCTGTTAGTCATCGCGTCACCTCAGCTCCAGCCACGTCCCGCCTCTTTGCCCATTTTCGGTTATCCGGGAGTGACGCGCTGTGACGCACTGCTTGTGATGGCAACGGCCAACTTTGAGGCTTCAGAACTGTTCTTCAGAATCCTTTGGGTGACGTCACGGACACCACGTCCATATTTTTGTTTTTTTAATTTTACAGTCTATGGTTTAGAGACACATTTGTCTCAATATGTCACTATAGGGACATTTTTAGTTGGGAAAAAAAAACAAAAAAACTTTTGTTAGCAACATTTTCGTCTAGTAAATATAAAAATATCTTGAACAAAGATTATCTTTGATTATAAAGATTAAACAAAGTCTTTTATCTTGAGTGAACTAAACAAGAATGCTCTAAACAGGTTGCTAACAAAAGCTGTTTTGTTGACCTTACTTAGATTCTCAAGTACAAAACTATCTAAATGATCTGAACAAACAATTTTACATTCAACAATGTTATGCCAGTTCCCAGTATGCATTGCAGCTTGAAAATTGGCTTGATATATGCTGTTGTTGTCAGTTATTTAGCTGTCATATGGTTCAGAGTTCATATTTTTACTGAATTACAATTGTTGATCATCACCATGTTTGAGATTTGTGTGTGCAAATGCAACTTTTGCAACTTATTTGCCCAGGTGAAATGGTATGTGTTCCTCTAGTTTTAAAAGGGAAATGATGTTCATGTTGTGTAGCTAACTTTGTAAATAAAACATAGAGATGAAAAAACAAGGCTTGTAGCTGCTTGCATTGCTAAATGATAAACATTGTTTAGCTGCCTTGACAAAACTACTCATTTCATGAACATAAGTGTTTAAGTGGAATTTAACTTGAGAAATTTAGTTGAGTGAGATCGGTTGCCTTATTTTTTCAAGTTGGCTCAACTTGTTTTTTTAGTTGTCTTGACAAGCATTTTTAAGTTCAGATTACCTGGTACTTATTAAATGAACAAAAGTATTTAAGTTGATTTTATCTGGAGTTGATTAGTTGAGATAACTTAAAACGTGATAAGTTGATAAGTTTTTTTAAGTTGGCTTTACAGTACATTATGCATATTTACTATTTCAATCCACACATTTTTCAATTGTATTTAAGAGCCACACATAAATGCTGCATGTTTTGCTACAGTGCAAAGCTATTAGTGTTTAGCTGTAAATTAAAGCAATGGATGTTTTAGTCATCTAAATATAGCATACTTGCAATTATTATAAGAAACCTTTAAAATATGTTTAAAATAACTTTCAGTTTAGATTAGGTATTTCACAAGTGATCTGAAATAAATGGGTGACGGAATTAAACCTAATGCTGTCAGACTAAGCTGAAGAATTTAAGACACTGTGACAGTTTGCAGGAAGTGGGGGGGAGATCATAAGCTCAGAGCTCTTCCAGAACTGACGCTGACACCCCTCCAGTGCTGTCTGTATGTGGCATTGATCATAATACTTTGGACAGTCACAATCACAGTCAGTAATGAAATACTGACATTTTGATTTGACAAGGAGGTGTCCTTAGGGAACGGACTCATGTGTTAATATGTAACTAGGGCTGCTCACAGTTTTAGGCTATAAGCCGAAACTTAGGGTGCTGAGATGTAGCAAATAAATACAGAAAGCACATAATACACAAGATTATTGGAAACTGTCGGTGGATTGTATGGGCTACAGCTTTACAGGCGATCATATTTATGATGCTTCATCTTTATCCCATTATTTTGCCAAATTTATTCATTTATTTGACCTATTTTAAGCTGCTGAATTGGATCCTTGGCTCTTTGAATTATATATTTCATAAAGCCAAATATTCTCCTACAATATGGGATGCGTGCGATGTGTTGTATTTCTGGAAGATTCTGGAGAACAAAGACAAACAGCCCTGTCTTTTATCTAATCACGCATCTGTGTCTAATTTACGCAAGTAATTAAAGCTGCCCTCAGGAGAGAAATCCTGATTTGTCATTTTGCGTGAGCGTTGCACTGTATTTCTGGAAGAAAAATGTCCTCATTGCATCCCCAAAGAGTTGAACTTTGCTTGTTTGTGTTCACATAGATATAATGTTTAATTACATTAATTTCTTAAACTATAAATAATATATATGTTTGAAGGAAAATCTCCCAGCAGTATCCTGCATTAAACTCTTTACTTTTTATATGCCTTGGGACTGTGCTATAGTAGTGCTTATGGTCAACTAAACATACAAGACATTGGAATATAATTTTGGGCCATTTTTCCATCAGTTTCTTTTATTCAGCCATTATATGGGCTTTATCCAGTTTCTGGAGCTTGCTCAAGCACAAGCTCCTCTTTTGGGTCTGTGTTTGGCACTGCTACAAAGAAAATGAGATTGATATTGTTTAAATGCCTAACATGACAGACAATAAAGAGTGTTTGACAGTTGTCTGTCTTTAATGGCTTCTCAGTGCCAGCTCTTGAGTGATACATGTCAATTTGTTTTTAGCAATGAGATGATAGTGCTGCTGGGACAAAATGTAAAATATGCATTAAACAAAAACTCATTTTTAATATACCGTATATACCCGAATATAAGACGACCCTGAATATAAGACGACCCCCCCATTTTCCAGACTTATTTTTGGGAAAAAGGTGCTCGCCACCTCCGAACATTGCATTCTGTGACTCCAAATTTTTTGCCAGCTTTGCAATTATTAGATGATTCTGCCTCATTCACGACCATAAGTTTAAAGTTGGTGTCATAACTGTTTAGAACGTGTTGGTTTATTTGACCAACTTTTGAAGCTCTTTTCTCAAAATGATCTCTTGACTTCTCCATGGCGGCACTTTACTGTTTATTTAATTCATAACACTGTCACTAATTACGTAGCCTATCGTGTTGGTGCCCTCTACTGTTTCCCCCTGCTTTCTCCCTTCCCCCCCGATTTTGTCTATATCGCGAATATAAGACGACCCCCCATTTTTCAGCCTATTTTTAGGACACAAACCTAGTCTTATATTCGGGTATATATGGTAACTTCAAACACAAATAAACATGCATTTCTTATCATTATTTTAATGGCTCTGCGATGTAAATAGCATGACAAAGTATAAAAATACAATAATATGATACTAGGCGGTGCATGTTATTATGCATATAGGGCTTAAAGTGCAACACCCAGTATCTAACAGGGGGGTCCTCTTTCTATCCACTAAAGCAGTGATTCTCAACCATGGGGCCGAAACACACTAGAGCCTCAGCACAGTTCCACAGTGGTCACAAGACAGCTTAAAATAATAAAAAAATTTAATTGGTTAACAATATTTAAAGCAATTAACGCAGCATTCGTTTATTTCTGTCATCATTTGGCTACCGTTACATTATATGATCATGCTTTTATTCATGCAAATGCTTTTAAACCATTCAATCGACGGGCACCAGCATCGTGCCCCCACAATCAGCGCGCCAAAATAGAGTTCTCATTCAACACACAATTATGCCAAAATGTCTGTTTTGTCGAGTATCCTCATAAGAGCAGTCTTATGAAGTCTTAAATGAACGTAAAGAGTTGTGAGAAAATGAGATGCGTGTGAGATCCGCGTCATGAGCAGCAGGCAGGTCTTAAAGTGACAGCAACTAATTCTCTCATTAAAGGGATAGTTCACCCAAAAATGAAAATTACCCCATGGTTTACTCACCCTCAAGCCATCCCAGGTGCATATGACATTCTTCTTTCAGACGAATACAATGGGAGTTATATTAAAAAATGTCCTGGCTTATCCAAGCATTATAATGGCAGCGAATGGCAGCCCAAAATTTGAAGCCCAAAAAAGTGCATCCATCCATTATAAAAGTAATCCACACGGCTCCAGGGGCTTAATAAAGGCCTTCTGAAGTGAATTATTGGGTTCTTGTAAGAAAAATATCCATATTTTATACGTTATAATGTAAAATATCAAGCTTCCGGTGGACTGCCTTCCGTATTCAACTTACGAAAAAAGCGTAACTGCCACGACGATGACGTCGGACATGCGAGATTCACTGAACTGCGAGAGACATTACACTTTCTTCGTAAGTTGAATGGTGAGGAAAGAAAAAATCTGTAATCACAAATTATTTGAAAAGTCATGTAAATTAATTGGTAATAAACCTTGAAAAACATTCTGTTAAAACACCCAGAATTAAGAAAGTTTTGAATACTAGTATTCAAAGTATAGTATTATAAATATAATATATAACTTTTATATACATATTTAAATATTTAATTTAACTAATTTAAATTAAATTTTCTGTAAATAAAAAGTAGAGCAAATTACAGTGTACATATCAGAAATATACAGTAGAAATATCAGAAATATATCACCTTTTACAATAAACGCCCTCAGAGTCAGAAAGGATTGAGAACCGCTGCACCAAAAGGTCCCACGCCTGAAAAAGATTGAAGACCCCGCTAAAGCATCCTTAACATTCTAGAATTTTCCTTTTATGGAACTACAAAAAACTGAAGAAATAAACTCCACAATTAATTCTGTGAGTGTTGTAAGTATTGCTGGGTTCCTTTGTTGCAGATTGTTATAATTCATGAGACAAAATGTTTGAGTGCTTGGCTTAAGCAGAGTATTTAAAACACTTGCATGGCCTTTTGTTATTATAAATGTTTGACATTTACGCAGACCACCAAGAAGCAAATGTCAACCTTACGTTGTTTGAATTTATGCATGTAATTTAGAGTAAACACTTAGGCAGTTTATTAGGTTGCAGTGAAGGCTGTTGTGTGTAAGCTTACTAAAAAGAATGTACAGATGCAAATGGAATGGAAACGGAACATTTCCAATACAGTAAATAACTGTAAAGTGGCTAGATTTTAATGACGTCTTTGCAAGAATGTCTGGGTAATATTTTGAAAGCACTGTGAAAATATTCTAATATTTGCAGCAGAGGAAAAACACAGCTGACAGATGCTGTCCTGCCCATGTAAATCAAGATCAACACACACACACACACACACACACACACACACACACACACACACACACACACACACACACACACACACACACACACACACACATTTCTCTTTGTGTCCTTAATCCTTGATGGAGATGATAAGATGCTTTAGCATCATCACATGATTAGTTTACTGCGAAACTGGAGAGAGATTTATTGAAGAGCATTGGCAAAATAAAAATAGATAAAGGGATAAATAAATAAGATAGGATTTTCTGCATGCTCATATAACAATAAAAAAAAAAAGTCCAATCAAGAAAGAGAAAACTAAAACAACAAAGCTCAACATGGCTAAAGTTTCAAATTACTTAACATTTAATTAGAAAAAATATATAAATTATAAATTTAATTATTAATAATTAAATTATTATTAACTATTAACTACCTTTCGCTACTTATTCAGCTTTATTTTAGCTAGTTCTTTAAACATTATTTTTATTGTATTCATGCTAAAATGCTGTGGGATTGTTTTGATTGAATTCCTACAATCTATTTCCTTATTGGAGCAGATGGAAGTCTATTTTTGTCGCTTGTCACTTGCACTGATTTTCACTGAATCATAAGAATGGCTGTCAAGTAGCACGCCTAAATATATCTTAAATAGGCTGTTCTATTCTCAGGTGCCGTAAATACCCCAATAAAAACTGGTTCAGAAGCAAAGTTACCAGAGATCAACTAGTTATGATATTCAATATTCTTCTTTTTTAGTCTGCCGATGGATGTGGGACAACCTTACTTGCTGGGAGCCAGCAAAAATTGGTCAAGTGGTCTGGATGCCCTGTTCTGAGCTATTTGAAGTCATGGATGAAGAAAATGACGGTGAGCACATGAATGAAACCTCAAATTGCGGGGCTTATTGAGATAGTTGTGCTTTTAAATAATCAGGCAGGTTTTTTGACTGTTGGAAAATACTGTATAATGGGACATTAAATGTCCCATACACTGAAGGAGGGAATCAGGCCTTATCGAGAACAGAATATCACAAAGACTGGGGGTTGGCCTCTTTTGACTTGTCTAGTAAGAAACCACGCAACTCCGTAATGCACTACAAACCACTCAGAATACATTAACAACCACAGTCACGCTTTGGAAATCATCTACAGAACCCTAGCATTTATATTTTGTATTTTTTGTCATGAAATTAAAATTCTGTCATCATTTGCTCACCCTCACGCTTTTTTTCTTCTGCTGAACACATGATTGGATATTTTGAAGAATGCTCCCATTGACTTCCATTGTATTTTTTGTCCATACAATGGAAGTCAATGGGAACCGATAATGTTGAGATACCAACATTCTTCAAACTCTCTACTTCATATCCCACAGAAAGTCATACAGGTTTGGAATGAGAATGAGATTTTTAAGGGGGGTGGACTATCCCTTTAATAATGTTATTTTAGTTATTTGGTATTCATTGTTTTGAATTAGCTAAATATATCATTTTATATTATCAGTTTTAATTTTAGTGCTTTTGACATTTTTATTTGCTTTTTTATATTCCTATTTAGCTTTATTTTTTATTTCAGTTTTAGTAATTTTAGTACTTCAACTTACAGTAAACTTATTCTATTTCAGTTCAGTTAGGCAACATTTCTAAGTTTTTCATCTATATTTATTTAAGTGTCAATTAACTAAAATGATTTACATATAACATAACAACAGTGCTTGTTAATGATGTTTGTTTGATTCATTATTGTTTGGTATATGTATTGGATTTTTTCACCTCTTGTAGAGTTTGGAAAGGTGAGTCGTAACTGCACTGAGGATGGCTGGTCGGAGATGTTCCCTCACTACCTTGATGTTTGCCCTTTTAATGAAAATGGAACTCTAGTAAGCATCCTTAACCTTTCATGCTTTCTGCTACTTCTTCTGTATCTCCTCAGTAGATTCCTAACCATCTCAGCCTTTAAAGAAATCTCTGAATAACCTTTTACTGTATTTAGTGTAACGTATATTCATTATAGAGAGGTGGGCTTTATCATTTACTGTGTGATGTTTGAATTAGCTGACAGTATTTCTTCTCTTTGTTTGCAGGACATGTACTATGTGTCTGTAAAGGCTCTGTACACTGTGGGCTACAGCACCTCACTGGTGTCCCTCACCACTGCCATGGTCATTCTCTGCAGGTTCAGGTGAGAGGTCAGAAAGAGGTCATGAGCTTTCATTCTATTTTTAAAGGCTTTTAGCATGAATACGTTAGCTTTACAGTCATCTATAAGCTAGTGTGCTCCCAAACAATGACAAAGCTCACATTTAGAAGACATAAGCATTCGAAACTTGCAGTCTCTCACTTACGCCAATATTTTCTGTCCAATCAAATGCTCTCTAGAATCGAAAGCGTCCCGCCCCCTACATTATAAATAGACGCTGAAGCTGCGGCTAAAATTGTCACTTGTTCACAGATTTACTATTTTCTACATGGTGAATGGGTACACTATATAGGGGATAGGGAACGACTCAGACAGTGAAGTCTGGTTCCACATCAGTGTCAGCACAGACCACAAAACGTATTGGATCCTTTGAATTCTGCACAGAATTATATATTTTAAAGCAATATGTAGGATGTTAGGAGGAAACTGTGGCTTTACCGAGCTCAACTGCTCTGGCCGAGCTAAACGCCAAACTAAACGCTATTGGCTATTTTTAAAAAAGGGGGAGGAGCTGTTCTATATGTCCCGCACTGTCTTCCTGTTTCAGTGGAAATTACATCAGCACACTGAATAATGCTGCGCGTTTCAATGTGCTTCAGTAGGCCTAATTAGTCTAATCAGTATGCAGATTTTTTGAATGTTTCAATAAGTATGTCATAAGATATTGAAATAATATACCAAGATGCACTTAAATATACATTTTTGTTGATTTTTGTCCGTTTTTTCTTTCTTTTTTTTTTCTTGTTGATAAATCATATTTAGCTAATTATATTTATATTCTTCTATTTCAAATAGATGCTGGTCTTTTGAACTTTCTTTATATTAAAGAATCCGGAAGAAAAGTATATGGTTTCCACAAAAAGATATTAAGCAGCACGTCTGTTTTCAACTTTGACAATAATAATAATAAATGTTTCTTGAGCAGCAAATCAGCATATTAGAATGATTTCTGAAGGAACATTTGACACTGAAGACGCTGGAAATTCAGATTTGCCATCACAGGATAAATTATACATTTTAAAATATATGAAATGTATTTTCTGACCAGCCATAAATGCAGCCTTGGTGAGCTTAAGAGATTTCTTTCAAAAACATAACAAAAATCCCTTGCCAACCCCAAACGTTTGAATGGCAGTGTACATATAGGATGCAGTTTTATTACATATTAATGTAATATTTCTTTATTGCGATTGTCTTTACTCGCAGGAAGCTACATTGCACCAGGAATTTCATTCATATGAACTTGTTTGTGTCCTTCATCCTGAGGGCCGTCTCAGTCTTCATTAAAGACGGCATTTTATATGCAGAGGAGGACAGCGACCATTGCTTTACACACACCGTGAGTCTCAGTCTCTCTCCCCTTCACATCGCACACAAATACCCAAGCAGTCATGGTGATGGGCCCATTAACATCCCGGGTTGCCCATGTCATTTCTTTGTGGAAGGAATTAGTCTCAGAATGACACGTTTGTGTTGCTGTTATGTGCTTTAATTTGCTTCAGATAATGAGGTCTCTGTAGTCACCTCAGCTGCTTTTTGCATGGCCAACTAGCTAAATGTGCTTTGAATGTTTTCTCTGTGCAACAGTAATAGCGCTTCTGTTTTTAAAGGGATAGTTTGATAATGTGGTATTCATCCAGTTTTTCTTTCTGCAGGTGGAGTGTAAGGCGGTGGTGGTATTTTTTCATTACTGTGTTTTGTCAAACTACTTCTGGCTGTTCATCGAGGGCTTATATCTCTTTACTTTACTCGTTGAGACGTTCTTTCCTGAGAAAAGATACTTCTACTGGTACACCATTATTGGATGGGGTACGACCCAAAATGACACCCGTTAACATCCATTAACACCTACATACAAATGTCTGCAAGTGAAATTAATGAAGTTTATTTTGTTTGCCCATGTTTTCCCAGGAACTCCAACAATATGTGTGGCTGTCTGGGCTGTCTTAAGAGCTCATTTTGATAACATTGGGTAAGATTAAGGATTTATTTATAATATCTATAATAATGTTATTTAATAAATAAATCAATGGGGGAAAACTGGTCAAATTGGATAAACATCTGACATTGCCTGCAGTTGCTGGGATATTAATGACAATGCTGCCATCTGGTGGGTGATCAAGGGTCCTGTTCTCGCCTCGATCATGGTACGGCTACTAAATATTCCATCTGAAAAGACTTTTGGCTGTAATATTAAGCTACTGCATTATTGTATTGATGATACACCATATCTCTTGTCTTTTTTCTTTTTTTTTACTCTCAGATCAATTTTATACTCTTTATTGGCATCATTATAATTCTGGTGCAGAAACTGCAGTCTCCAGATATTGGAGGGAATGAGTCCAGCATTTATCTGTAAGTCATATACATATTGTTTCTTATATATTCCCATTCCTAAGATTAGCACAATTACATTCAGTTGTGGAGTCACATGATCGGTGTGTTGTGTGATTGACAGGCGTCTGGCCCGCTCCACTCTTCTCCTCATTCCTCTATTTGGAATCCACTATACTGTATTTGCGTTCACACCAGAAGATGTCAGCAAGAGAGAAAGACTCGTGTTTGAACTTGGTCTCGGTTCTTTTCAGGTATAAGTCCCATTTTGCTCTTTCAGATATGACATGTCCCCCTGGTTTCACCGACAAGGCTTAAGTATAGTACCAGACTAAAATGCATGTTTGAGCTGTTTTAACTGAAAGCAACTTGCACTGACATATCTTAAAATTTGCACACCAGCACTGTTTGTTTCTAAGGCACGTTTATAAAAGCTACTTAATTGCCCTAATTAAACGAATACTGGCTTAACCTGTCTGTGAAACCAGGTCGGGAACACATGGCACCAGTCTCCAAATACTTGCGCAGACCGATGCCATTATATTTTTTGATTTAATGTATATTCTGTACACTGTAGTGTGTAGTCTGTTGGTTGATTTTAGGTATGAACTGAATTTTTCCACTGTAATTTATCTGATGTTATATTATTATATTAAACAAAAATATAATAATTGCAACTTTTACCCAACTAAACTTTTTTATTTTTATTTTTACAAATTTCCATTTTTCTTTTCAGGGTTTTGTTGTAGCTGTTCTTTACTGCTTTCTCAATGGAGAGGTAAGTCCTTTACAAATGCTGTTGAATAATAATCTAATTCTAATTCTGGTTACCACAGTTAGTAATGGATTACATTTTTTTTTTAAGAAATCACTCCAGTATGTTCTAATTTATTGCACGTGAGAAATGTAAAAAAAAAAAAAAGGAAAAAAAAAAAGGAATATTTTCAATAACTAAAAAATGAAAACAATGTTTTCCTCTCTTGTAAGCTGTTTTGGATATAAGCATCTGTGAAAAGCATAAATGTATATTTTGAATATTGTTTATATACACTGATCAGGCATAACATTATGACCTAATATTGTGTTGGTCCCCCTTTTGCTGCCAAAACTCCCTGAAGGTGTGCTGTGGTATATTTGGCAAGATGTTAGCAGCAGACCCTTTAAGTCCCAGTAAGTTGCGAGGTGGGGCCTCCATGGATTGGACTTGTTTGTTCAGCACATCCCACAGATGCTCGATTGGATTGATCGGTTGGATTGACTGGTGCCATGTGTTCCCCACAAGCGGCAACCTCCCCCAGTTTCTCTTGAAGCGACTGGCTGCTAGAGACAGGCTCCAAAAGGGAGCAGAATCTCATTGAGCTCCATGTTAAAATGCCCAACTTAGAAAACATGTTTACAGCCTGGTACAAATTGTGGTTTTGGTCTATATATCTAATTTTGCCCTTCATGACAGCTGTGAGGGGGGTGAATTTTTTTATAACTCATTCATTTACATTATATAAAGCCTTAAAGTTCTGCATAATTAAGGGCGTGGCCACTTTGAGTGACAGGTGGATTGCCGTTTGTCTGCTGTCTGTTAGTCATCACGTCACCTCAGCTCCAGCCACATCCCGCCTCTTTGCCCATTTTCAGTTATCTGGGAGTGACGCATGGTGCTGCGTTGCCAAGATGGCAACAGCCGACTTTACGCTTCAAAAATGTTCTTCAGAATCCTACGGGTGACGTCACGGACACTACGTCCATATTTTTTTACAGTCTATGGTTCCCCAGGTAAATGACGCACACTCACCCGGCCATCCACGTGATGTAAAAGAAAACATGATTCATCAGACCAGGCCACCTTCTTCCATTGCTCCGTTGTCCAGTTCTGATGCTCAAGTGCCCACTGTTGGCCAGGGACAGGGGTCAGCATGGGCACCCTGACTGGTCTGCGGCTATGCAGCCCCAAATGCAACAAACTGTGATGCGCTGTGTATTCTGACACCTTTCTGTCAGAACCAGCATTAACTTCTTGAGCAATATGAGCTACAGTGGTTCGTCTGTTTGATCGGACCACACAGGCCAGCCTTCGCTCCCCACATGCATCAATGAGCCTTGGTCGCCCATGACCCTTTTGCCAGTTCACCGCTGTTCCTTCCTTGGACCACTTTTGACCGGGAGCAGTCCACAAGAGCTGCAGTCCCAGTTGTCTAGCCATCACAATTTGGCCCTCGTCAAACTCGCTCAAATCCTTAAGCTTGCCCATTTTTCCTGCTTCTAACACATCAACTTTGAGGACAAAATGTTCTCTTGCTGCCTAATATATCCCACCAACTAACAGGTGCCGTGATGAAAAGATAATCAGTGTTTTTCACTTCACCTGTCAGTGGTCATAATATTATGCCTGATCAGTGTATATTTGTATAAATGTATATTGCAAAATCAAATTATTTTATTATAAAATTATTATTTATTATAAATTTTGTTATAAATTCTAATAAAAAGGGTATTCTGTTTTCATGATGAAATGTCTCTGGAGGCCCTTTCTCACTGCGGTGCTCATTACACCAGTCTTGCATGTAAATTATTAACCAGATGATTTAAAATTCAGGCTTGTCCATGACCAGCATGGAAAGAGATCTGCAGATGTCCTCCTGTAGGATCCAATCAGTTTCATAACCCACTGAAGTTTCTCCCCAAAGGTGCAGTCAGAAATCAAGCGAAAATGGCGCAGCTGGACTGTGAACAGGTATTTTGCCGTGGATATGAAGCACAGGCATCCGTCCCTGGCCAGCAGTGGTGTGAATGGGGGCACGCAGCTCTCAATCCTCAGCAAGAGCAGCTCACAGATCCGCATGTCCAGCCTGCAGGCTGAAACACCAGCCACATGAGCGCTCACAGGAACACACTGAAGACCAAACTCCTCAGAACTAGAGCTACACAACAATCTACGTCAACATCCAAGTCCTGTTTCATCTTCTTTGAAGTCTGTATTGTGTCGGTTGAAGCTGTAATGCCTGTCAACCGTCCCTAGATGACAGGCTTTTGCTATGATTCTCTGAGGAGCTCACAACCAATGATCTATTGTGTGCCAAGCAAACATGGACGTATTGGATTTGATCTGAACTGAAAGGAATTCCAGTCCAAGAAGAGGTCACGAATCCATAGCAATCCAGTGTTTAGGCGTATCTCCATCCAGCAAGCTGAAGGTCTTGGTGGATATATTTGTACATATCAACATTACAAGAGTCTCTCATGTTTTCTTTTCTCTGTCTGTGAAGATTTGTGACAGTTCGAGATTCTCACTATTTCATCATCAAATAATAAAACAGGATGACGTCAGTAGCCGGCGTCATCGTAATGGGATGTGCGATATTAAAGTCATTTTTGAAGGAGAAGAAACCACTTATTTCCCACAGGAGCTTAATCCATGACTGATTCCCAGTTTCAAATACTAATTTAATATGTAAATACTTTCATAAGTTGTAACTGTAGAATGAAGGACTGCAGGAAAATGAAGGTTAAAGAAAACCGTTGACGCATTATTTGCATTGTGGACGCTTCTTGGGCAGTGTTGATATGTTTTACACAGTCATGTGACTTATTTCCAAAACTAACATTCAAAGCAGAACTAGTATTTAAAATTTCCTTAAAACAGTAACTCGACTTGTCAACTTGGTTTCATGAGTGGATTCCCCTTGCACTTTTTGTAACAGCCGCTATACAGAAAATGTCAATTAAAATATAACAATGAAACAAAGCTCATGCCACAATGTTTGGCATTTAAAATATTACTGGGTAATATGGGTATAATAGTTTTGTCATATACACCCGCCCCCATCATTAATAAATCTTTACACTCATATCAATTAATTAATTAATTATCACTGTTTGAAAGTTGATAATTGTCTTATATCTTCTCTGCCTAATAATATTTGATATTTTGCTCATTTTGTAATTTAATGTCATAAATGCATTTACAAATAGAGCACTTATAAGATTCCAAAGATTCATTTTTGGATATTTGACCCTTAAGACTACTAGTTTGCAGTTCTTTGCAACTGATGTCACTGCATATGAAGATGTTTTTTCTTCTTCAAAGTGCCTTTTTTGCACAAGAGAGACAATTGTTTGGTTTTACAACAACAAACTGCAAAACATAACTGCATCCATCTGTGAAAGTGCTTTTATTATGCTTCAGCAAACCAAGAGGCCTTCAGAGAATTTAAGCTAGGTTTTCCCCTTCTGCGTAACTTTCTCACGGGGCTCCAATTTTCTTTTGTAATGCTAAAAACTAAAGTTTGTTAATTTGATATGAAAACCAATTCCAAAAACTGAGAAAAGCTGCTTTGGGAAATTTGGTATAGAAACATATAGCAATTTATCTTGCATATACATGATCATGATACATTACAGATACATTCTCACCAATTTAAGAATTTGTATATTCTCCTTTAAAATAAAGCATTTTATTAGTGTTTAAACATATCTAATGCCCTGTTTTTCAAATGATAACTGCATAAAGAAAATGCACACAAGGTCAAAAATTATTTAAATGTTTTATATGATCACTATTTATTTATATATAACAACATAACATTGTATTATATATTATAATTATCGAACATTTAAATTTAAGTGGGAATTTCAATTCTAACCTGACATAATCTAGGTGAGAGCAGTTATTGTGATCATTCCGAGATGGATTGATTCCAATAAATGTAATTTTAGCATATGACAAAGAATTGTGAGTAGCCAATAATAAACGGGCTACTAATAATTGTTGAATATTTTTGATATTCAATTTAAACACAGTCTCTTTAAAGGTACACTATGTAAATTTGAACAAAACTGCATGGATTTTGAATATGACTTCACAATAGATAATGCTTTACAATGAACTCTGTTAGAGATATAGCAATTCATCTGTTCAATAAAACACCTTACTCACCTGTTGAGTAATAAAAACGCCATCTTCAAGTCGGTTTTACAACATTTTAAATCCCTCAGTTCTTGCCATCTCCGAGCCAATGTTGATTCTTATTTTATTACGAGCGCTGTCACGTTCTCTTACGGATATGACGAGACACACACAGGCGAGTGATGTACAGTATGTACGCAATTTCCTGTGAAAACCTTTAACGGTCTAAGCGCATGGTCTGAAGCACATGGCGCAAGTGCACTTTAGTGAGTTTAGCTGTATACGTGAATATTTTGTATCGTATATGCGTTTCATCCAGATGGATCCGACGTTTTGGGACCCTGAAACCGCTATTTTTGGAAAGCGGGTTCCAGCGCGGAAAAATCTGAAAACGACACCCTTGCGTTTTCGTGTGCACAGCCAATCCGTATATTTTGTGAAACGATGATGTCATCACCCCACGTCTCGCATGCTCCAAGTCTTCTTCTCTGTTTTTAGTACATCTCTGTGGCAGAATTACAGCGCCACATACTGGTCTGGCATGTATACTACATTGTTTTTAGTTGGTTTCGGTGGTTTCGTGTGTACGCAGATATTTCTTGAGATGAAGGGGAAAAAAGATTGGCTAAGGAAAGCTCTGGCTTTGTGTGGATGTGGCCTTAGGGCATGTCCGAATCCACTTTTGCTAGTTTAACGATGGGAAAAATGGTTGGCGCGCTGCCGCATGGTCTAAAAGGGTTGTACCTATACACAATAATAACCTTTTTCAAATTTTAAAATGTTTGTGTTCTGCTGCGCATCCCTGTGTGTAATTAGCAAAGTGTATGCGTGTTGTGGACCCACCTATAGGTGCATATTACTAACGTGCCCTTTAAATATATTTTAAAAAAACTGCGCCATTGACTAGACCAGATTTTTGTTGGTCAGTGGGGCAGTCTATTTCAGTTGCCTCAAAATAGCAACGCGCCAACAATGCGCCTGAACACACCTCATTTTCAGACCAGCATGGGTGCAAATGCATTTGCCATTTTAACATGGCGCAGGACGTGTAAATGATAACTGCGTCAGGATGAAACTAGCAAAAAAACACTTGCGTCATGACTGGTGCCGCATAGCTCCAGATGTATAATAGGGCCATATAATGTTGTTGGTTTTGAAAAAAAAAAAAAAGGTAGCCTAGCCTACATAGTGTACCTTTAATTCAGTGACATGATCAGTGTGTGTTAGCATCACACTCTGTTCAGTGTTGTCACATTGAGTAAACAAGCTTTAGCAATATTGTACATTGTGGACACTTTAAAGCTGATAAATAATTTGTAATACTTTTTAGTGTAAATGTCAAAATAACACAAACTAAATAGTGTTTACCTGTGCCATTTCACAGAACGTACGCATACGTTTTATTAAAAAAAAAAAAATGGAGAATTTTGGATTTAGATTTTTTTCTGTTGAGTTGTAAATAAAGAGCTCTTGCTGATAATGTTGTTTAAATGTGTAGTTCTCAGCATCGCTGCCAATTCCTCTTAAACGATGCATGCATTTCCTGTGATCTAGTGGCCCCTAAAGCATACAAAGAAAGTGGGTGGCTTATTATATTGATGTACAGCAATATTGTTGTTTCAAGAGAAAATATCACAATGACAAAAATAAGTGAGTCTTACTGTACCTACAGGGCCAACAAGCATGTGCACTTTGAAAACACATCATGACTATTTTTAATACATCCTGTTAATTATTACAGTGATTTTTGTATAATAGATTAAGACCATTTTAAAATGACATACACTGCTCAAACAGCTCTCTAATACCTCTCATTCAAAGTAGTGGGATTGCAGTGCTGGCACAGATTCTTCACAAACTTACCCAGAACTCAGATCTGCACATTTTATACCTCTTACAACATTCAACAGAATCTATTGAACTTTCAGCACATGTGCCTGCAATTACCACTGCGGATTTCACTACTGATGACCAGAATATACGGGCTGATGGGAAATGAAGTAAACTGTTGGCCTTACACGGGTATAGAGATGAAAATGGATGGGTTTTATATTTTACGAGACAGAAACGACTTTTGATTTCTTTCTTGTAAATTTAAAATGTGTGAAAATGTATAACTAATACTGTACGTAGAATAAGCTATGGATTTAGATGTAATATATAAAATGTTGTTTTAAGAGATTTTTGACGGAGGGTTATAGTACATTTAATGTCACTTCACACAAAACTACATGTGGAAACTTTGAGTGTGTTTTACTTTGAACTCGAGCGCTTGTAATGACAGTAGATTCATTTGAATGTTCTACATGATGTTAATGCAGCTAAACTTATTGCTTACTTATTGGAGAGTTGATGGCTTTTTTGTTTTTGTTTTTCATTGTGCATATTTTATGTCACTGATTGTGATGTAAAATTGTCTCTTTTTTTTGGATGTATGTATGGTAAATGTTTTGTACATTATAGACTATTGATTTTGAAACATTAAATGTTTTTTGACAAGTAAAGTTGACGTTGCAACATTAACCCGATCCATAAAGACACAAGTAAATATGTTGAAGGAAGTTCATGTTAAAAATGTATTAATGTCTTTAAGATGATTCTGAATTGTTTTAATACAATGCCAACATTGAGGAAAAATACAACAAGTGCACCTGCTTTGATCAATTACAGGGGAAATGCTTAAGGGGGCGTTTACACAACAACGTTTTCAACTAAAACGGAAAGCTTTAATGCATTTATGCATCTTCAGTCGAATGTTTTGAGGAAAACATTCCAGGATTTTTCTCCATATAGTGGACTTGGGGTACACCGCGTGACCTTTCCAACGCGATGACGTAATGCGTGGCACATCGCAGATCAGAGCAAGAAGAGCATTTGTAAAAAGTATATACATTTTTTAGAAATCGAAATCGTTTCGCTAGATAAGACCCTCATTCCTCGGCTGGGATCGCAGTTTTTGTCATGTCGAGCCCTTTGAAGCTGCACTGAAACTGCAATTTGGACCTTCAAGCCGTTGTACCCAATTGAAGTCCACTATATGGAGAAAATTCTCAAAAACCTCAATTTCTTTTCGACTGAAGAAAGACATGAACATCTTGGATGATGTGGGGGTGAGTTTTAATTCTGAAGTGAACTACTCCCTTAACAATGCAATTTTCTGCATTCATTTACACGGCAATGACGCCTAGTGTTTCTTTCAACTTAATAACTGATGTCGGAGATGGCCAATTCGTTCGACCTCACTCGTACAAATTTGTATGTTTTTTGCTAAATTGTACATACTTGACAAGTTGCCCAATTCATATGATTTTGTATGAATGACCTAACCCTGCCCCTAAACCTACCCATCACTGCGGTTTAGACAAATCATATGAATTCATACGTCTGAGGTCACCTCGTACAAATACGCCCGAATTGGTCGTGAGATGGCGTTGGTTTCTTTACAAAGTGCCTTTGCCAACTACTGGCCTGGCATGCATGAAATTCATTGAGAATTTTGCATTTAGATTTTTTTCAGTTGAATTGTTAATAAAAAGCTATTGCTGATAATGTTGTAGTTGTTTTCACCCGTTTTGACAATGTTGGTGTCTGTATGCGAAAAATGCGATGGAAAAACTTTTCCGTTTTTTTTGTATATTGTTGTTGTGTAAACATACCCTAAATTTGAAATCAAAGTTCCATTGCCTATGGTATTTGGTGTCCATTTACATATAATAATACAATGTCACAAAGCACAAAATAAAGATATTTACTTCACACATTTAACAAAACTAATACACATCTGATAACTGAATATGTTAAGGCAGGTTGGTGAATGTAGCAACAACGATTAGGCCTACATTTAACACTTTCCCCGCCACTGATGGAAAGTGTTTTCACTGTTATAGCCTGCGGTAGGATGCACTATGAAGCATCTTCTGAAAGAATGTTGAATCTCCTAAACAAAACGAGATGGACGCGATCTACCTGTACTCCATCTGTGTTTTGATCATCGTTCTGAATCCGATCTGGATGTTGTCTTTGACAACAACGCAATTTTCTCAGCTTTTTGCTTAAAATGTTGATGTTTTTTTGTTAGTTTTTTATGAAACGCACACACACATTCAAGTGTCTATAAAAAGAATGAATGAAGCTAGAATAAAACAATATTTTGGGGGCTATAGATCATTTTCACAAAATGCTCAAAAAAAAAAAAAAATATATATATACAACAGAGCTTAGAGCAGTTTTCGAATGGGAATATAATATAGACAATATAGCTACAACACAATAATGAAAAACAATCAGAGAATAAATACATTTTAGCATAGCATATGCTATGACCATAATGTCAGAAAATGACAGGCCTATTCCTGATTCATAGTCTTCTTTGTAATTGGATGGTTTTGAATTCATGGTCCCTGTATAATGTGCTCTTGTCTGAAATCATGACTGAGCAACTATAAATGCTAAATAAATAAAAAATTGGGTTGTTCTGAGTTAACACTATTGCACATTTCAGCACTGACATTACAATAGTACATTCAAACTTTATACAACATATACAACATATATACATATATATATATATATACATATATATATATATACATATATATACACATATATATACATATATATATACATATATATATATATATATATATATATATATATATATATACATATATATATATATATATATATATATATATATATATATATATATATATATATATATATATATATATATATATATATATATATATATATATATATATATATATATATATATATATATATATATATATACATACATACATACATACACACACATACATACATATATATATAATATACTATACTATATACAGTATACCGTATGTGCGTGTATAGCCTACATATGTTCCATCCAGACTGGACTGAAAATGAACATAAACTTTCACATAAACTCATGTTGCAAAATAGTGCTAATAAATTTATAGCACTAGTGGTGTTAGAATTATTATTATTATTATGACTTTGAACACTAATATTAATTAAACCATATTTATAAATCAAACCACCAAATAACTGAGCACAAATGTCGGCAACAATAGTTTACATCACCTACAATCTACGACATACAGCAGGAATATTTACAAATACATTTTGCAACACAAAACATGTTGAAACCACACAACATTTTTACCAAACAAGAAACTTTACAGTCTAGTGCTCCAGATGTGTGCACTGCAAAGGATTCTTAAATAGGTCATTTTCAAAACAGTATTATTCATTATAACACTTATAACTACTCATATCATGACTATTTATCATCTTTATGATTAGTATCTACTTTGTAAGGTCTCTTTGTACTAAGATTGATTACTGTTTTATTAATATTGTTTTCCGTTTCAATAAATCCTAATGATTTATTTATTTATTTAAAACAAATTAATTTGATTTATAATGAATAAAATATTTTGAAAATACCTGCTATTTAAGAAAAATACTTTGTAAGCCCAGTAAAAAATTTTATATTTCTTTACACATACAGGGCCAGCGCACTGTGCAATATGGTGCCTTGAAACACAATTTACAAAATAAAAGATGAATATAAAAATACCTTCCTTTTTTTAATTGATAGCTATTATTTGCGAAGATTTCAAAATGAGGTCTGTTTACTGTAAGGCAATTAGCTGTACTTAACATCTATACATTATGCAATCTCAACTTTCAAGGCAGGCGGACCATGAGTCTCAAATGACACACGGAGTGATACAAACTCCGTCATCATTTTCTTAAAAAAAAAAAAAAAAAAAAAAAGGCAAGCTGTTCTACATATAAATGTCAATGGAGATCATAAAATGAGCAAATGACTTTTTGGGTGACCTGTCCTGTATTGGAATTTGACACTGGTTTCAGTGTCAACCATCTCATTTAAATGAGTAGTCAGGGAAACTGAACAATATGATTTGGGCTTTTGGGGTTATGAATAATTCTTTTATCAGGATGAAGTTGAATGCTTGTCTCAGCGATGTGTAGAAAAAAAAAGTATATCTTTTTTTATAACATTATCACAATGTTTGAATTTGCATGGATTTGAACATTTTCAATTAATTTTTACCTAATTTCTCAATCAGCTCCCCAGTTCAGTAGTCAGGGCACTGATCAGGGAGTCGGCCATTTTAAGGGCTGTCTCAATCCCAGAATCCTTCCAGGGCACTGAGGCCCTGTCCCAAATGGCACCTTAAACCCTTACGGTCTTCCTCTGAGTCCACAATTTCACGATGTAATGCCGCTTTGACTGTCGGGTAGAAGTCCTCTGCGTAGCTCGCAAACTTGCGGGCTCATCTGAAGTGCGCATCGAGGGCGCATAGCAGCCGCAAAGGGGGCACTCACGAGCACCCTTCTTTAAGCTTAAATGACAAATGGGACACCCTACGGTCTTGTGGACTTAACGGACACGCGCACACAACGGCCATTGTAAGTGCACAAGACCGTAAGTGCACATGAAGTGTGCCATTTGGGACAGGACCTGAAACTTTTGCTTCCTAAAAAGTCCCACAATGCACCGTGAAAACTAGGGATTATTGATGCTCACTACAATGCTCCCTTAACGGAAGTTCTGAAGCGTGAAACTTAAATCACGTGAGCCAACTCACTACACGTGATAGATGTTTTTAAAAAATAGAAAGCATTATTTTATTATATTTCAGCATAAACAAACATTGCTAGGCAGGTAATGAACATAATCTAGCTAACATTCATATTTTTATGGCTGAAATGTTTCATGTATATGTAACAAGCAAGTATTTATCATAATGTACTTTAAATAACATTACTAGTAATATCAGCTCTGCTGTTGTTCATCAATACCAGTAGTGCTGTTGTACAATGAAGACATTGTCACATTGGCGGAAATCAGTGACCCAATGTGTAGTGAGCCAGCATCTTTTACTGTCCTTACCAGTGCCCAAATTCATGTAGACAATATACTGATTCACAAGCTAGGGAGGTGATTGAGACGCACCCCTTTTGTCTTATGGCACAGAGCAGGGTTCTTCAAATCTGGCCCTCCTGTCCTTCAGCTCCATCCCTAATCAAACACACCTGAGTAAAATTGCAGGCAGGTGAGTTTAATTAAAAAATGATTAGGTTTAAAAACTAAACCCTGCAGGACAGTGAACCTCAAGGAGCAGAGTTGAAGAATCCTGGTTAAGAGGTTTCATGGAAGAGAAAGAGAGGAAAAGAAAAAGGGAATGCGATGAATTGTAAAGATTTGGTTTCAGACGGTTGACACACTGTTGTGGGACTCGGTTAAGGGCAGCTCTTTAGGGCTGGATTTCTCTAAGACTAAGATTTGTGTGACTGTGCTGCTCTCAGTGAAGAGGGTTCGTCTTCTCTTACTGTATTTCAAATAATTTTGTGTCTGCCACTTCCACAGTCTCTTCTTTAGTTCCGCTTGTACCTGAAATGCAAACAAATTCATGAGCATTTTTGAAAGCAGCATGCGTTTTCCTGTTTTACACGCATTTTCACTTAGGAAAAACATGTGGCTTACCTCTCCATTGAGAAAACAGTATAACAGAGCCACAACAAAACCCTGAGATACACAAACACAATATTACAGTCAGTCAGTAAGGGTGCCTTAAAAAAATATATATATATTAAATTATAATATAATATATAGGCTCTCAGAAAGAGAGATGCGTCTCATTTTGGCTGCATACGTCATTGAGGTTGCCTCATTTCAGTAAAGTAACCATTATATTCCAAAGTCATAAAGAAATGACAACTTTTTCGGCACTTCACAAGGAATGAAGGTCAAATTTATAATGGTTACTTTTCTGAAATGAAACATCGGCTGCGTTTAAGTCCAACTTTTTATGCCCTTCCCTCGCTAACTTCCCTCCGTCTCGTTCACTCAGATGTACGTCATTGCTCACATTAAGAGGTTACACTATTCTATAGGCCTGTATGTATGCTTCGGCTGTTAAAAAAAAATTATTTAAACAAATATTACATATACAAATATTTATGCTAAATGTAAAATATAAAAAAATACACCAACGAAAATGATAATACAATAAACTATGATTATGTAAAACGGTCAGCTTAAGGTAGCTACAACAATTATTAAATGCGGTTTAAAGTCAAAATAATGCCAATATCATACACTTGAATTGTCTGGGGTGAGAGTAAATTAAGCGTGGCCTGCTGTGACAATCACAATCATGGTGCATTGTGGTCTATGGATCTGCCTGAAGTGTACATGTTGAGTAGACTCGCTCACTCTTTCAAAATCGTGGGGTCGAGGGTCTGTCCAAATAAACTTCCCTCATCCACTTGAAGTTGAACGCACTTCAAAATGGCGGGGGGGATTGCGCTTAGGGAAGTTTGCAAGTGTATGTTTAAAAGTGGAGTTAAATGCAGCCCAATCCCTCAGATTAGTGTGTCAGATACACAGAGACACCCAAATAGTGTTTTTTGACCTTGGATGCATGTAAACACGTACACAGGGATGCATGTACACACCTGAAACGGGCCCAGGCCGAGCTCAAGAAAGTGGCGAGCATTTTCTCCAGTGTTCTCTGGCAGAAAGGCAAATACCATGTAGTGCATGCCAAACAGAGGGATCATAAAAAGAGTAGACTTGGCCAGTCTCCTACAAGTATACATAAAGATCAGCATTACTTCAGAATAGTAACAAACAATGCAATTTCATTTCGAGGAGAATTTTTCATGAGAGAGTAATGAGCATCTGTGATGGCTGTAAATAAAAGCAGCCTGAAAACAGCCTACTGCGTGTGAGTAAAACAAAATGGTTCATGCATTAAAAAGAAATAGATACTTGCAACTCATGAATTTCAACATTACAATAACACATTAATTCAGTAGCATGTGCCCTGTCAGAAAAAAAGGTACATTGTTGTCACTGGGGCGGTACCCTAAGGTACCCTTTCGGTACCCAAAACCGAAAAGGTACTAATATGTACCTTTTAAGGTACTATTACGCACTCTTAAAGTACTAATATGTACCATTTTGGGATGAGTAAGGTACAAAGATGTACCTTTTTACTTTTGTACCTTAGGGTACCGGCCCAGTGACAACACTGTACCTTTTTTTCTGAGAGTGTGTGCAGCTGATCCACAGGTATTGGGCAAATTGTCAAATTTTCACTTTGACACTTTTATATTAGTTTTTATATTTTATATTCTTTGAGTGTGCATTTCAGGCCTTACATGAAGTGGTTTGTATCATTGCCACCCATTCCTGGAGACTTCAGCTTCTGCACAAGAATCCGGATCACATTTATGAAGATGAAGAAATTGATCTAGATAAAAAAAAAAAAATAAAAAAAAAAAAAAAAAAAAAAAAAAAAAGCAAGAATATGTCTCTGTATAATAGATGAAAGAAGAAGCTTGTTGAAGGTACACATCAACACTGTGTTCAAATTGACACTTGTATCTAAAAAGAAACAATCACGGTGACTAGGACACGGTGTAATTTTAATATCATGTGTAATCGTGTTGTAGTAAACCAGGGCACATGAAAAATACATTCATAATATATATTTTGTAAAATACTATTGCAACCCAATGTTTTCCACTGTATTCCAGATGTAGCCTCATACACAGTATATGATCAAATCAGCTGTGTTTTACTGTAACGCATACCAGGAGAGATACTGTGATTGGTCCTTTGATAATCCACCAAAAGTAAGCAACATCTGTGTCATCCCAGCACCTGCAATAATTATTTATGAGTACACCTGTATGGAATCTGCACAGAAATGTATGCAGTATATAGTATATGTTACCATCAGAAACATGAAGTCTGTCTATACGAGATCAATCTGGACTTACCCTTTGTTATCAAAAAAATTCCTTGCTAGAACCCAGATGGTCAGTATTACGGTTGGTAGACCTAGAGGATACAAAAAAAAAAAAAAAAAAAAAAAAAAGTCATCAAATTGTAAAACAGGTTTGTTACTCTGCTGAAATGTTCTCAAGAATAGGTTTAATACCTTCTGTGAGAGCAATAATATTTTTTGTGACTGAGATTTCCTGGGAAAATACCGGGATTTCCAATAAAAAAAAATCTTTAGAAATGTAGAGGTTTTTTTTCCATCTGATGCCTACAGGTGTCACCATAATACACACAATAAGGCCACGCTATCATGCAACTACACTACACTACAAAAAAAATTTTTAATAATAATAATAATAATAATAATAATAATAATAATAATAAACAATACCAGTTAAAAGTTTGGATTTTTAAATGTTTTGAAAGAAGAATCTTATGCTCACCAAGGCTGTATTTATTTGATTAAAATACAGTAAAAACAGTGATACTGTGAATATAACAAATTAAAATAAATATTTTCTACTTTAATATATTTTCAAATGTAATTTATTACATCATGGCAATTTTCAGCATAATAATTACTCCAGTTTTCAGTGTCACATGATCCTTCAGTAATCATTCTAATATGCGGATTTGGTGCTTCGTTATGATCAATTATTATTGGTGCTTAATTATTAACAATGTTATTATTATCAATGTTGAAAACAGTTTTTATGGTTTAAAATAATAAAATAAAAAAATTCAGGATTCTTTTATTTGAACAGAATTTATACTGATGTTATACATTTGTAACATCAGAAATGTCTTTACTGTCACTTCTGATCAATTTAATGCATCCTTGCTTAGTAATAAATTATTATTATTATTTAAAATTTTAAATCAAACTTTTGAATGGTACATTCAACATTAAACAAAAAATGGATAAGAAATGTTTTTATTTTTTTAGCACAAAATCAGCACATTAGAATGATTTCTGAAGGATCAATTGATACTAAAGACTGGAGCAATGATGCTGAAAATACAGCTTTGCCATAACAAGAGAGTCACCCTGTAGTCAATAATATTATCCCATAAAACTCATCTTTAAATCACCAAAATGACATGCTTAAACATAAAAACAAATTACTAAAATAAATTAAAAAGCCTTCATCCCTTAAAATAGCTTGAATGTAACTGTACACCCTACATTTAGTATATTTAGTATATAATTAGTATGGAAAGCCCCGCCTCCACTCTCTCACAACAGCTCAGAATAACTTATCCACTCAATAAACTTTACTGTAAATGCTGCACAATGGCAAGTGGAAATACTGGTTTATTTCAGCCATATATATTTGAACCAGAAAGAAGTGGAAGAGTGAATTATACAGGCTCTTATACAAGTCGACGTATCAGAATGGTAATGCATTTTATGTATTGCTCTTTACAATGTCGGACATTGGTAATTAATGTGATTAGCCTTTGGTTTGACTACGTTATTAAACAGATGTTATGTATGTTGCTAATAATGTGTTGCTAATGTTACACAAACCATGTTCCCGTTCGCCATCTCGGAGTCAGACAGCTGTCTTCTAAAAATCAGTATCCTTAGGAACGCTTTGAACAACTTATGAACTATCTGCCTTTCTCCATTGACGTTCTATCAACATCGTAATATACATCATTCATCCGCTGCTATATTACTAAAATGTACACAATTTTTCATATCAACAGAAAATGATACCGTGAAAACCTGGCTTCTTTTGAGATTCCCCTGCTTCACAGGCATAGTTAATGATATGCTAAAGCTTGCCCGCACATTGACGATATAGGTTACAACATATGTGACGTAGAGGACAACAACGACTTCAAAAACTGCATTTTTGAGAGTTTCAACTGCAGGTTTATAAAATACTCAGCAATGGGGGTTGATTTATGAATTTGCAAAATTGTCTTAGCATATTAAAAACATCACATAGACATATAAACAACATTACAAATTTGATGTTCACCACAGGGGTCTTTAAAATATATTAAAATAGAAAACAGTTGTAGACATAATTCTCTCGTTCAAACATAATTCCACACATAAAACAACACCCAACTCAACACTCCAGACCCCAAATCAACAATCTATGACCATAAATGAAGTGAGCTCCATCCACTAACGGAACCCCCAGCTGAGTACTTTCATGGCCTTGCAAGCTTGAAAGAGATTAGCCTTGCGTTGTCAACCATAGGCAGTTTGTAAAAGACGGATTGGTTTGAAGAGGGCACAGCTCGAGCCACGGCAAGACAACAGCAGTAGTTGTTTGATCCCAGAGACAAAAGATACAAAACAGATCTTCTTCTCAACTACCTTTGAAGGAACTCTGAGTGACACAGAGTTGAAATCCACAAGAAAACCCACAGAGACTGTTTTTACATATAACTGCATCAAATCGTTCAAAAAGGATGGTAGCCGGACTTTAAACAAACATCCTTCTACTGCATAATTCTATATCATGTCTACAACCAATATACCTGACCATTAGGCTTAGACTCACAACCCATGTATTTCTTATAATTATTAAATGGTTGATTGAAAGTGTGCCTTGCTTGGTATCAGTATGCTCACAATTCAGAAGATGGCTTGACTGAAATCTGTGTAAAATGTATAGCATTCTTATAATAGAAATAGTGTCTAAACTGTACTCTCAGCTTAGAGCGGGAAGTTAAGAGACCACAGATAACGTGAAATTTATGGTGAGAGGAGGAGGAAAGTCACCTCTGAACCAAAGATGATACCTAATTGGTCAGAACTCATCCAGGAGGATGGGCAGATATTTGAGTTTAAAATCTCAGAACACGAACAAACAATTAGACAATGACTTAGAGTTAAAAACAGATGATGAGATGATGAGACAAAGGCGATCAGGCGATCAAGGCAGATCAAGATCAGGGAAATAGGTTAATTTCTTTCAAACCATCTATACTCTCGTCTCACTCACTTTTCTTTCTTTTTCTAGCTATTTTCTTTCCGTTGAGTCTCGTGTTCATATTAAGTTTTGACGCAAAGTTTTGGTCAACGATTCTATAGTCTTCAACCGCCTCAAAACTTCAAACATCATCCACAAGACTTTCCATCCATCCGCTAACACGCCACGTGAATGGCTTCCCAAGATGTTGATCAAAGACATGACAAGACCGTCAGCGAATCAAAGAACCTGGGAAATCCCTCTCCAGCAAGGACCAAAGGAATCCCCATTCAAAGAAGACACGAACTACAAACGCAAGTAATACCTCCAGATACTAACTGAACTAGTGCATTGTTATCAAATTTAATAACCCAGTCTAAGAAATGATAGGGTTAAATTAATGACTGATAGTTCGTTCAGGCCATGTCTTATATTGCTAGAAACTTGGGATTTCATAATTTCACTCTCTTAAAACTCATCCTTTCCTCACTTTCTTTCTGACAGTCGTGTGAATGTGTGTGTGTTTGTGTTAGATATTAGTTTTATGTGTTAGAATAATCAATAGTCTTGTTTGTATTTAAAGATAAGTGTTCTTGTGTTATGTGCTTACGAATTTACCTTGCTAATAAAGTGTTTTCACTATAATTTGGATATTAATATCAGCTGCAGAGTTGATAGTTACGGCCTGTTCAAATGAATGCTGGACGAGTCATTTGCTCGGCCGTAAAATCAAAAATCTTTCAAAATTCCCTAAAAATTAATTATTCCAAACTTTTGACCAGTAGTGTAAATTAGTAATATTTAATATTATATAACAATATGTTCTCAAGTCTGCTACAGTATCCACTTACCCCAGCCAATAAGTATGTACCACCAGAAATACTTCTTCTGCGAGACAAAAGTTAGAGCTAGAAGAGTCTGTAGATACATCCCCTCTACCAGCAGCCAAAAGTAGTTAGCCAGGATACTGAACTGAAAGAAAGCCACCGCTGCCTTGCAAGAGGTCTGAAAAGGAAGACAGTATTAGACACTGTAATTATTCTGTCAAGGTGTACTGTATGTTCTTAGAAGACATATCCTTCCACATAAAATACAAAACCATAGAAATTTGCCACAGCATATAGCACATTTCAAGACCTCTGCACTGCAAATTAAAGTATGATATTGTTGCAGTGCTCAGACATTTCAACACAGCATAATGTTAGCGATGAGAAATTAAATAGTGTTGATAAGAAACAGGACAAATACCATTTGCAGAGCAGGGGGGAAAAAGAGAGTTATCTACGCAATACATTTTTTATACTTCAAAGAAGGTGTTTGAGTTCTAGTGGAGGCAGATCTTGAAAAGTGTGCCTTTAAGGCACAGATGAGTCGGCTGATACTGAAAAATGGATGCAAAAAATGTGAAGTTAGTGTCTATGCTGACAGAAATGGATGTAAAGCTTGAAAGCTTTCCAGATGGATGCTGCAGTCAGCATCACGCATTGTGACCTAATATGTTCACTGACTGCAAGGCTGATGGGGAACATGAGCTTTGACATGTTGAATAGCTTATTCATTTAATTAACGTGTAACAAAAACAAACTCTGCATGCATGAGCCTGTGACAGTTGGCGAGTCTCACTGTTGACATGAAGCAGTGGTCCAGATTCTCGTCGGCAAAAAGAACTGCATCTTTGATGAAGATCGCACTGGCTCGCAGGATGAAGGAGGCGAAAAGATTGATGTGAATGTAGTTTCTGGTGCAGTGGAACTTCCTAAGTAAAATTGATTGGTAGATTATTCAACAAATTGTCACAAAACTCTTACTGATTAAAATTGCTACTGATATTTGTGATGTTACATGAGGTTAGTGAGGATTCTTGCAGTACCTGAAGGCTGTAAACACAAAGATGGCAGAGATTAGGGAAATCAGAGAGGTAGCGTAGCCCGCAGTGTACACCTGCTTGAAAGTGGAGTAATAACTGGTCTGGAATAGAGGGGGAAAATAAAACATAAAAAGAACAATTATACAATTATTTTCAGAGAAATATCTCTGAAAAGTATTTTCAATTTGATTTTCCCCTCACAAAGTAAATTTTTGTTGTTATTGGGCCATATTCTTGACACACAAGTAGAACAAATTCCTTTGTAGATTGTTCAGAAATCCATTCTTACATACACTCTCCCACTCTCCCATCGAATGTGTAGATTTCATGAATCATATAGGGTATGAGACTGAATAAAGCAAAGATGAGTGTCACTATAAGGTCTGAAATATGGATGTTTATATATGATATACATCAACCAGGCATAACATTATGACCACTGACAGGTGAAGTGAATAACATGGATTATCTCTTCATTACGGCACCTGTTAATGGGTGGGATATATTAGGCAGCAAGTGAACATTTTGTTCACAAAGTTGATGCATTAGAAGCAGGAAAAATGGGCCAAATTGTGATGGCTAGACGACTGGGTCAGAGCATCTCCAAAACAAAAAGCGAAGGCTGGCCTGTGTGGTCCTATCAAACACACAAGCTACTGTAGCTCAAATTGCTCAAGAAGTTAATGCTGGTTCTGACAGAAAGGTGTCAGAATACACAGTTTGTTGTGTATGGGGCTGCATAGGGTGCCCATGCTGACCCCTGTCCACCGCCGAAAGTGCCAACAGTGGGCACTTGAGCATCAGAACTGGACCACGGAGCAATGGAAGAAGGTGTCCTGGTCTGATGAATCATGTTTTCTTTTACATCACGCGGATGGCTGTGTGTGCATTGCTTACCTGGGGAACACATGGCACCAGAATGTACTGTGGGAAGAAGGCAATCCAGAGGAGGCAGTGTGATGCTTTGGGCAATGTTCTGCTGGGAAAACTTGGGTCCTGTCATTCATGTGGATGTTACTTTGACACGTACCACCTAAGCATTGTTGCAGACCATGTACACCCTTTCATGGAAACGGTATTCCCTGGTGGCTGTGGCCTCTTTCAGCAGGATAATGCGCCCTGCCACAAAGCAAAAAAGGAGCACAACAACGAGTTTGAGGTGTTGACTTGGCCTCCAAATTCCCCTGATCTCAATCCAGTCGGGCATCTGTGGAATGTACTGAACAAACAAGTCTGATCCATGGAGGCCCCACCTCATAACTTACAGGACTTAAAAGATCTGCTGCTAACATCTTGGTACCAGATACCACAGCACACCTTCAGGGGTCTAGTGGAGTCCATGCCTCGACAGGTCAAGGCTGTTTTGGCAGCAAAAGGGGGACCAACACAATATTAGGAATTGGTCATAATGTTATATCTGATCAGTATATTAAAGCAATGATAGTGTGCAGCAAAATTAATTTAAAAAATGAAATCTTCATTCTGTTGTTTGATAAAAATTTAAAATGTAAATGTTATTCTTATTTTAAATTATTTAATCATGTTCATGGAAAAATGGAAACTTATGAATAAATGCAATGCTCTATCAGAGGCCATTTTTATTCTTGCTACCAACCTGTGAACTGCACACAGAGGATTGTGGGATATCGTAGGCAGCAAAGGCCCAGCTAACAAAGAACATTCCCAGAACCTTATCTAACATTCTGGCAATGTTCTCTCAAAGTTATGATCAAGCATTCTTCCAGTAACATTAATAGAACATTTGTTCAGAGTCATCAGGTTTTGAATAATGTTCTCAAAAGAAATGAAACTTTTTCAGAAAAGTTAGTTGGACGTTCGTCTTTTTAAATGTTATTACTTTATTTCAGAAAACAAAACAAAAACAAAAACAAAAAAAAAACAATAGTAGCGTTCCAAATTTTAGCGTTAAAAACATTTAAAAACTGGATGTTTTGGGTTTTATAACCTAATGGGAGTGTTAGCAAGGGAATGCTTACAATGCGGTCTTAAATTCAAAAGCAGATAAGGCATCTTAACAGACAGGATGATATGCAGGATGATATGCCTACCAAACATTCTTACTTCTGCATCCTGCATTTTTTTTTTTTTTTTTTTTTTTTTTTTTGTGCCTTTAGACAAAGTCAATATTAAAAGCAGGTCAGCTTGTTTTGGGATTACAGTATATGCAACTAATTATATTTCAGGTACATCTATAACCCCATTGCTACTTCCCCTGATGCAGGCACAGCTGAAAGTCATTATGATTATAGAGTTAAAGAAGTAGAGATTAAATTTAGCACTCAGGAGAGAGAGCATTATGTTCTGTCTGACTGATTCAACTACTGTTAATTGGTTTGTTCACATTAGGAACACACTAATCTATTTTATTCAAAGTATTGTCTCTATTCTCATTACATTTCACTGTAGTCTTCTGGCACAAAAAAATAAATAAAAAAATAAGAAAGAGATAATATAAAAGGAATTACCCTGGAGACAAGAGGATATTTATGCTTTGAGGCGAGTAAATAATTTTTCAATTCGCTCCCATCAACTCTTAACAAAAGCAAAGTGGTCTTTCAAGTTCTGAACCCAAAGAGTAAAAAAAGTGAGAGATTTCCAAAAAGGGCTAAAGAGATTAACACAAATACGCTTGCCGTACGTGTCCAAGTGGCGAGGTGAGCAGGTGTTTTCAATTCATTCTCTATGGGATCTGCATAAATGCTCGCGAGGCAGAATATGGGCCTGAGAGCAGAGTAGAGGAAGCCGTGACAGTGCAAAGTCCCTTTAGAGAATGTTTTAAAAGCTAAAAAACACTCAATACTATGCAAATAAGAGGTCAGGATCTTGGAAACGTAACAACGCCCCTGCTTGCTTCTATGCAAGTGAACATAAACTGAAATTAGGGTAAAAATAACTACCGTACATACTGTATATAAATATATTTGATGGAAAACTTAAGCAAACTAAAACCCAGTGGCTCCATTTAATTTTGAACGTTTTGGAACAAGATCACAGCATTTGTTTTGTATTTCTACATTTTACCAAGTACAAATACAGAATGGTTATGGGGAAGATTCTTTGAGGACGTCTAACACTGAAAAAAGAAACATTGGTATAGAAATCATTTTTACTCAGAAATTGAGAGAAAATTCACAAACAAAAAGAAATGGCAAGTAACATTGAATTAAACGTGAAATTTTGAAAAAAAAAAAAAAACCTTTGATACTTTCTTGTAAAAAGTACTCCAATAATCTTTGAAAAAAAAAATATATATTTTATAGTGCAGAAGGTAATAAACAGCATAACATAAAGTGAAGTTTTCACCTCGGTTTCCAATTCCACAATCTCACAAGCATTCTCATAGGATGGGTAGATTTCTGTCCAGCCATCCTTGGTGCAATTCCTAAGTATGAAACCTGCATTAAAATAATATTAAACATAATGATCAGCTTGTAACATTGTATAGGCAAAATCCTCAAACATCAAAAAGAAACCGATAAAACTCCAAATACCAACAGCTACTCATTACATTGCCTGTGTGTGACAAATACACCTATTAGTTTTGTGTGGATTTAATTTACAAAAACACTTTTTTTTTTGTCCTAGATTGTATGCCACATTATGAAATGTTATATGAAGCTACTGTATAATCTCAACTCAAATAACCTTAAATACCAGGATGTCACTGTCTCTGCTACAGTAATCCACAGGTCCTTGCTCTCTGTAGCATTTGACATTAAAGGAATTGTGTTTTTATTAGTATGCTTATACCTTTTGTTATATTTCATGATATGTAAATGTGTGGATTGACAGCTCAGATGGATTTCAAATATGACACACGTCACAGTAAAATGAGATTATCCCCCAGTCTATGGAGACAAAGTAATAGACAACTACAAAATCAGTATGTAAAACTGCAATAAGAATCAGCAACACAGCCGTGATAGTTTTGTCCCTGACATCAAAATAAAATGTGCTTTTTTTCTATGAAACACGAGCTATAGAGGTTTTCTTTGAAATATGCATAAAGAAAATATTTATGCATATTTCAAAGACAACTTCTATAGCTTGTGTTTCATAGAAAAAAAAGATAGAAGAGATAAAAAAAAAATAAGAAAAAGAAATTAGAAGGCAGTGGCCCTAGTGAAACAAACAAAATTTATTTAAAAGTAGTAATCCATCCATTATAATATTTACTGACATATCACTTGAGACTTACTGATATAAATAATTCAGCTTTATTTGGAGTACTTATTGCATAATGCACGTCTTAATATTACGCCTAAAATATGTTTTAATATCACTATTAGTAAAGATAGTACGATTACTGTATAATATCAGACTTTAAAAGCAAGATATTTAAAGTGTACCTAAAGCATATACTTGCTATAGTTCCACTTAAATATAATTAAGTATATCTTTACTTGGACCTCAGCACTACTTCCAGATAACTAAAGTAAATTAAGTACAAAATTAGTTGTTCCAATTAAGCTGACTTTAAGTATATTAATTTAGTATACCGAAAGTACAATTCCAGGGTATTTATTGTTACAACTGGGTTGTATAAATCACAGGAAGATGATGAAGAACAGGGTCAAAAGGCTTTAATATTCCATAAGGCTGCCCCTTAGTAGTCGACTAAATGTTAGATGACTATAAGAGGCTTAGTCGACCAAGAATTTATTAGTCAAAAAAAAAAAACTCCACAGGAAGTGGCGAAGTCACACAGTTCGTGAGGGACAGGTCGCTAACAGCAGGTCCTTGTGGTTTACAGCATGTCAAGCAGGTAATTCAAATGTCCGCCTACCATCCATCAACCTCAAATATGGCTTCTCATTTGAAACATGCAAGTACCAATCTAGATAAATGTGTGCTATTATTAGGCGCATATCCAAGTGTTTGTGCTGTGTGGAAAATGAATTATAGCGTGCTTACTGCGGTGCAATCACTTGCATTTTTTTAATATATATTTTTTATATATATATTTTTTTTTTTTTTTTTTTTTTGCCATACAGACCTCATTCCAAACTGTAAAGAGTCTCCTTTTTATTTGTGTAAACTCACAATAACAAGAAAATGTTGTGCTTTTGAAAAATGAAGAAAACAAACAGCATGCACTTTCTGCCGTCTCGGTCTCCCTAAACTGCAGCGTGTCACAAAAATGAATCAAAACTCAATGTATACTTGCCTCATAGACATGAGAAATGTATCTATAGAAAGCTTGAAATTAAAATTTCTCCTTACTATTTTCAGTCGCACTCATAATCATTACTTTTTCCAGTGCTTTGAGGCAAGCTTTATGCATGCGCTTGAGCGCAGAATATGCTTCCACCCCCCAGTATACATTCAAGTAACTCTGCGATTAGTCGACTAATGGCTTAAATGAACTACTACTAGTCGACTCGAGAAATCTTTAGTTGGGGGCAGCCCTAAAATTCGACACAGAAGGTAATCCAAACAAGGCAGACAAGCAAACACAATCACTATGCATTGATGTGACCAGACAAATTAGAACCGAAAGTACTGCAATTTAAATACAAAACAAATTAGGGTAATTAATGACAAACACCTGTGATGAATCAATGAATCTCCATGACAACTCATAAGTGGTGAGAAACTAAACAGAGGAAAACAGAAACTAATGAATAAAAGTCCATGAAAGTAAAACTAAGACAAAGATCACTGAAGGTCTACATATGAGGCACCAAGCACAGTACAGGGGCTGACCTACTGGACTGAACATGGCATCAGACTCCAAGTGCAGAAGGGTCCTGGAGGATTCTCATGTACAGGGTTCACCAGTTAAGGTGTTAAGGACTTTGTCGCTGCATGTCGCCAGTGGCTTACAATGATGTCACTAGTGGCCATTCCTACTACTGGTTGTCCAGTAACGTTCGTGAATGACATTCACGCATGTTACTCCATATTGTAGACAACTCAGTTCTTTTGCCACTACAAACATTTGTTGGAAGGAAAAGTCTAAATATAAATGGAATCGAAACATAAAATACCTAATATTAAAGATGAACCAGAAACAGCGAGTGTTCTTTGCCATCGCAGGTATTTGACTGCAGCAAAAGGGCAAATGCCAGTCTATCTGGCCTCACAAAACCACGTATGGTCATACCACTGTATGTGCACAGAGACATATCATAAATTATAGGACAGTTGCTGACTGCTATCCCATCCAGGGATGTTGTTTGGGCCAGCCGATTTCCGTGGGTTTACTACTTTGCATGCAGTGGCACTGTAAGTCGTAGCAGCAAGAGCTGCCGTCTTATAGGCCTTAAACAGGAGACGCGAATGATTCCGGCAGGTGGCAGCACTTTGCCGGCACAAGTGCACCACAATTGTACGCTCCATCGGGGACATCTCAACATACCCCCTGGTGGTCCTGCCATCAAGGGTAGTAGGAGTGGTGGAGGCTGCAGAGTGGCTTCAGGCAGTAAAAGGTGCCTTCCATGACTTCCAAACTTCATCATGCACTTTCAGGAACAAAGGCACTGAGGCAGAACGCAGATGTGAACCACATGCCAAACCCAGGACCGAATCATCCAAAAGCAAGCGCTCAGGACAAGGTGGAGAGTTTCACTCGAATGACACGCTGATTCCCTTATGAGAAGGACCCATGCCACACGACACTAAATAGAAGCGAGAGGTCGGTGGGGACTGGCCCACGTGGGGATTGGACACGCTGATTCCCTTATGAGAAGGAACCATGCCACACGACACTGAAGAGAAGCGGGAGGTCCGTGGGGAGTGGCCCAGCAGAAATGCTCCCACTGTAACCCTCAGGTCTCCCAAAATGTTAACCACACTAGCGGCTTTGCTGAGTACAGCTGTGTAACATCCGGCTGGTTAACATACTGTAAGAGGGGACTCTAGCCTTCACGAGAAAGGCGAGTCGCGCCTGATTCGATGAACCAGCCACAAACGCCATCTCAGCATGCGCTTTATTTGCCGAAGCACCCAGGGGTGAATCTCTGCACTTAACCGTGCACTCGCAGGTGACCAGCGAACATTGCTGAATGCACCATAGAAATCCTCCAGCAAGAGAGATCGCCCACACTACTCTTTTTGTGAATGAAAGAATGACCGCTAGTAGCAACTACTCTGCTCCAAGCAAAATTCTGAATGAGCGAGTTGCTGGCCAGCTTATATACCCTTATGTCCGGGAGGAGTGGCACGGCATGAAAATCTCACTCATTCATTGGCCAGTTTTCTTACTACTTGAAGGTGACTGGGCTCCCAAGTAAGACCCCAATAGGCCACAACATTTAATGTGAAAGGGAAGGGAACTGAAAGGGAACAGCAATCTCTTTGACCAAAGCACTTAAACTTAAATCGATTAGGGAGCACTAGAAATTGTTTTTGTTCACAAAAATAAATAGGGTTCAATGATTCAATGTAAGCATTTAATCAAAGACCTCTTTCTCTTGAGAACCTTGTGATTGCACATTACAGCTTCTGGGTTCTAAAGCCCACTCAAACCCTAATGCACTGTGTGCCTAAGGGAGTTAATCATGTGCTCCAAAGACAAATGCTCTCTTCTTTTCTATCATTCTCCATAGGAAGGAGATGGTCAATTTGAGCAAAATAGTCCATTTGAGCATTGAGCATTACTGAGAATCAGATGTTCCCTCTCTGATTGCAAAATAAACTAGCATGAGGACTTTTTTTTGTTAGTTTGTTTGATTGGATTATCAAGCTGTGTTCACATTATTAAAACAGGACTTAGTAGTGAGAAAACCTGCCACTAGGAGACATACTGTAAAAACCTGGTCAACCATATGAATCTGATTCCATTTAGTCTGTGTGAACAAGGAGGTTATGTCATTGTTTAAGTTGTAGAAATGCCTAGTCATCCATGATTCATTAATTCAGGGAGCACAGTGTCCAATTACAGAGGGGTTACTGAGAGAAGTGAAATAAAGTTTTAGGCTCATCATGCATTCTCAACTTCTCAGCTAACATGAGGTGATTACTGATTTGCGAGTATAATATTTGAATACTGTACATGATTTTAAACTTTTTTTTTTAATTGCTATTCATTTCTTTAAAAATAAGACTTTTTATTGAGAGAGCAATTACTATGTACACCTTAAATTAACCCAAAAATTAATATTATAATTCAAATTACCTCAATGTCTCATGCCAGCTAGCACCGAGAGTGCATGGGACACTCACACACAATCCTACAATCTGGCATATCCAATCCACCTAACCTGAATGTCTTTGGACTGTGGGTAAACCGAAACACCCGGAGGAAACACACACTGACATAGGGAGAACATGCAAACTCCAAACAGAAAGGATTCCTGACTCCAGACAGCTTCTTGCTGTGAGGCAACAGTGCTACCCACTGAGCCACCCAAATTTAATGAATCTATACATGTACAATATTTCTATTGTTATTTTATAGAATTTACATTTATTTCTTTAGATAACTATGCTTTCAAAGATCCTAAATTAAGGATAAGTCACTAATATGATATGGACCATCTGCCCTACAAGACAAATAAACTATAAATAAATACTTTGTCTTCTGTTATATGAGTGTTCATGAGAAGGATGTTGTGACACGTGACATAACCTTGTTGAGAAGTTTGCGCAAGAAGTAATGCAGACTTCACCTTGCACTTACATCACAACATCCCTCTCAAGAACGCTTTCTTACACACGCATACTGGGGTTGTATGGTTAAATGTCACAATCGCTGGGTGTGGTTTTTCAAGAGAAGTGAATTTTTTTGGGTGAACTCTCCCTTAAAAAATATTTGCAAGAAATAAAGAAAAGTTTCATGAGGATTGATAGAAAAGATAGAAAATGAATAATAGCTTAAAATAAGTTCATATTTCTGTATGCATTTGCACTTAACTCATTTAGACTAAGCCTTAGTTAACTCTGTAAGACATGACATTACATCTAACCTATGACCTTCTGTCTCCTCACCTACACTTATCTCGGCCATTCTGAAGGCCTGCTAAGTGGGTGGTTCAGTGCTAGCTTGCCAATGGGATTTCTTTTCACCCGCTGTTTCTAGCATTACCATAAAGCAGAGTTCATCATGTACTGCAAGTCTCTCTCCCTGAAGCCACAGTGGGGGAAGACAGAGCAGTGAGGATCTGACCGCTGATGCTTTCTGTGGAGGAGATGTCAGGCACTGGCCTAGGGGGATTGAAGAGATGGAACAACCAGCTCTAACAGCCACTGCTATAATGCCTGCTTTAACCCTCTTTGATTTTTAATATTTTTTATTATTTCCTTGGCACATTTTCAGCAAGATTTGGAGCAGAGCAAAGTAGATATCTTCAGGTCCATTGTGCACTTATGTATTCACAGAGGTGTGTGGGGGGATTGAAAAACAGCATGATGCAGATAGCTGTTGTGTCATATGTGATTTTTCTTAGCCTCCACATTGATTTCTCAAAAGCCCTGGAGTAGTTTTTCTGGGTTCATGATTTTTAAATGTTTTTCAATGCCAATTGTGTAACTTATGTGTATCTCTCATTTCCTATGGTGCACTGAAAAATACTCTTATTTGTAATAGCCGAATGTATTAGTTTGTCCTTATGGTTTGGTTTAAACCTTAAATTTTGATCTTCTAGTCAGCTTGAGATCCTTTCCATCTAAACTGGTTATCTCTTAAGCCTAGCAGTGAATGTTTTATGAGCAGTAGGATATCTATATTCATCTGCACAGTCACGTAAAGCCGAAGCACAACAAAAGCAATGTTCTAACGCACAATGCATGCACAAAACAAAGGTAGTATGACCTGTTAGCGAGCAATAGCACATATTAGCATGCTAAATGCTAAGCCTGGTCCTTAAGGAAATTCAGACATATTATTTATGTATTCAGTGTAGTTGAAGCTGTTCTAAATACCAGCATAACTGAACATTAAACACCATCAAGTCTCCCACTTTTCTCATCTTCTATAAAAAACACAAAAAACAGTTCAGTAGTGGTCCTTGTGAGACAAGCCAAAATGTTACTTAACATATACTTAACAATTTTACAACTTAATTTCACAAACAAAAGCTAAATTAACTATAATATGAATGTTTAATTTAGTTTACTTGCTAAAACAACTTCAAAAGATCCAAATGTTTGTTTCTTTAAAAAAAAATATATTATATTATATTATATTATATTATATTATATATATATATATATACACACACATACATACATATACACACACTCACCTAAAGGATTATTAGGAACACCATACTAATACTGTGTTTGACCCCCTTTCGCCTTCAGAACTGCCTTAATTCTACATGGCATTGATTCAACAAGGTGCTGAAAGCATTCTTTAGAAATGTTGGCCCATATTGATAGGATAGCATCTTGCAGTTGATGGAGATTTGTGGGATGCACATCCAGGGCACGAAGCTCCCGTTCCACCACATCCCAAAGATGCTCTATTGGGTTGAGATCTGGTGACTGTGGGGGCCATTTTAGTACAGTGAACTCATTGTCATGTTCAAGAAACCAATTTGAAATGATTCGAGCTTTGTGACATGGTGCATTATCCTGCTGGAAGTAGCCATCAGAGAATGGGTACATGGTGGTCATAAAGGGATGGACATGGTCAGAAACAATGCTCAGGTAGGCCGTGGCATTTAAACGATGCCCAATTGGCACTAAGGGGCCTAAAGTGTGACAAGAAAACATTCCCCACACCATTACACCACCACCACCAGCCTGCACAGTGGTAACAAGGCATGATGGATCCATGTTCTCATTCTGTTTACGCCAAATTCTGACTCTACCATCTGAATGTCTCAACAGAAATCGAGACTCATCAGACCAGGCAACATTTTTCCAGTCTTCAACTGTCCAATTTTGGTGAGCTTGTGCAAATTGTAGCTTCATTTTCCTATTTGTAGTGGACATGAGTGGTACCCGATGGGGTCTTCTGCTGTTGTAGCCCATCCACCTCAAGGTTGTGCGTGTTGTGGCTTCACAAATGCTTTGCTGTATACCTCGATTGTAACGAGTGGTTATTTCAGTCAAAGTTGCTCTTCTATCAGCTTGAATCAGTCGGCCCATTCTCCTCTGACCTCTAGCATCAACAAGACATTTTCACCCACAGGACTGCTGCATACTGGATGTTTTTCCCTTTTCACACCATTCTTTGTAAACCCTAGAAATGGTTGTGTGTGAAAATCCCAATAACTGAGCAGATTGTGAAATACTCAGACCGGCCCGTCTGGCACCAACAACCATGCCACGCTCAAAATTGCTTAAATCACCTTTCTTTCCCATTCTGACATTCAGTTTGGAGTTCAGGAGATTGTCTTGATCAGGACCACACCCCTAAATGCATTGAAGAAACTGCCATGTGATTGGTTGATTAGATAATTGCATTAATGAGAAATTGAACAGGTGTTCCTAATAATCCTTTAGGTGTGTGTGTGTGTGTGTGTGTGTGTGTGTGTGTGTGTGTGTGTGTGTGTGTGTGTGTGTGTGTGTGTGTGTGTGTGTGTGTGTGTGTGTATGTATATATATATATTTTTATTTTATTTTATTTATTTATTTATTTATTTATTTTTTTTTTTTATTTATTTTAGCAGTTGGGAGTGTTATTTGCTTTGTCAAACTGAACAAAACAGGTTTAAACAGGAAACCTTGATTTTTCGATTAGCTCATACATAAATGTGTGTCATTACAGATGCAACAAAATAAGATTAAAAAAAGTTAACTTTATCGTCCTCTAGTTAGCCCTGCCCACCATGAAATCTTATTGACATCAAATATCTTTAGATTGGTCGTGACTGTGTAAAGTTTTGAGTTTTGAAATTTGTCATCTTGTGACTGATTATGACCTCCAGCATGAAACATAAGTTAATAATTGTAATGTGTAAACAATTGGTACCAATTCCGTGTAGACAACACTTAAAATCCATCATGAGTACAATTTGCTTGCTCACATGTTGCTAAGACATATTGAGAAATAACTGTAATCTACTCAGCCCGTGAAAACAAATACACTCAGTGTCCCTAAGCAACTATTAACAGAGTTTATGACATCCGGATATTCAGAGCTCTAGCTATGAATTTACAGAGCACTCATGATGTTTCTTTGTGTATGTTTGCCTTGTCACATTTATTGCCCTGGGTTGGTGTGTCAGTAAAGACTATTTTCCGTACTTGGGTGCACACAGGAGACCAACCAAAGGGTATGATCTGGCATGAAAAGTACAGGTTTTTTGTCAGTGGTTTAAAATTACATGGCTGTCTATGTATTTATCAGATGTCTTAAGGTACTGAGAATAATGCACAGCTAAAAAGCTCCAGCAATTCACCTAACCCTCATCATTTTATTCAACCAATACATTCAAAAATTAGCTTTGTTCATCAAAAATGTTTTTCTCATTGATATTTGATAACAGTAATACTACATAATAATAATGAAAAGGCTGCCTGGGATAAGAGTAGCTTACCATGATTGGTTGCAAACAGCTGAGACACATCGGAACAGGAGACATTGACTACCTGTCCAACTTCAGCCCTGTACCAGCACCAAAATTCATCCCAGTTGGTACGACACCCTAGATACACAATGCATAAATAAGTAATAAGAAGACACATAAAATATTTGTCAGAACATAGTAATGTCAAAACTGTGTTGTGGGAAATTTTGGGGATGGGATTTGGATGGATGGAAGGATGGATGGATGGGGGTACATAACACAAACAGTATCTGCCAAGTAATCTTGAGGATTGCATCATTCAGATCTCCGAAGTAGGGCTGGGTATGCAAAACAATGAAATCTCGATTTTATCAGAACGACTGACCGATTCACAATTTCGATTTATTTAATGTTTAACTAGTTATCTTAAAAACGTAACTACAATATGATTCTCTTTATTAACCATCTGGTTAATGTTCTATTCCAAGTGCACACATCTAAAGTGATCAACATGTTATAAATGTAAAACAAATGACTTATTTAATATACATCTTTGCAGAAAATATGCAAGAAATATGAAGGCAAATATTGTACAAACAAACATCGGAAGACTCGTCCCGCCCTACTCCGAAGAGTTTTTAATTTTTCAAATTTTATAAAAGACAGATACCCTGTACAGATTCTTTCTGAAAACAGCCAAACTCGTGGCGGTGGCGTGGCAGTGGGCGGAATCACAAGCGCGCACACACACACACACACACACACACACAAAAACATCATGGCATTATCCCTGTAAAACTTTCGATTCACTACACATTCGTTCATGTGGTTTACATTATATGCACTTACACGCCGATTTCCAACAAAACACAGACATTTGATGCAGTTTCACTCACCGCTTGCAGTTTTGACTCATGACTGGGAACAAACACACTTGCAGAACTCTGTTGCTGCTCAAAAAAAAAAAACACTAAAAAAAACTGCAGCCACTGTTTCCTTAATGCTGGGTTATTTGGGAAGCTGACCAAGATTATCTTTCCCTCACAACCAAAAACACACTTCTTTAGTGACACTGTTGATTTCGTGGACTAAAAACAAAATGACAACGCTGCCGACGGCTTCCATAACCCTAACGAAGCTCGTGTTCTTGGTCTTGCTCTGGTTGATGTGCACACGCGCTCCGGGAGAAGTGCCCATATAAGGAATTCCGCCCTTTATGGTGTTATACAGGGCCATACTCAAACTTTCTGGAACTTGTTAGAATCCTGAAGGAGTATATTTGCCACAGAAATACTCTGTCATTCTACCAACTCGTATTTTGAAATTTTGGCCATGTTTAGCATGAGAATCCAACTCGTGTAAATAAGTCAGAATGCATGAAATGGCATTAGATCCCCACTAAATAAAAACAAAGAAGCAAAGCCCAGGTGAGAAAAAGTAACGCAAAAGTAACGTAACATTACTTTTCTTAAATGCGATTAGTTACTTTTTTAAGGGAGTAATGCAATATTGTAATGCATTACTTTTCAGAGTAACTTTCCCCAACACTAGTAACTATAGCAACGAACGAGCACATACCTAGGAACCAACAAAAAAGAAACTCGAGGGAACTTGCACGCTACATTTTCACCTAAAACAGAAAACATTTTATGCATTTTGTCCATGTATTTAAATGACAATGGCGAAAGTGACATCGCCAACTACTGGCCCGTATAAATGTATACAGCAACTATACAACAACTAATGTATAAATAACCTTTCCAGGATTATGAGAATGTTCCCTGTAAGACAGACAGACATAGGGCATCTCTCACATAGAATTGATAAAAAGGGTTAGATAAGCATCTCCACTGTTCATGGGTGAGCATCTGTCTGAGGAATCGAGAACAGTGGAAACTGAAGCTGAATCAACGAAGAAGACTGAGCATAATGAGAGCCACAGGGATCATATTTGGTCATAAATATGACTGCCACAGATCTTATTTCTACTGCTTGCAGATCTATATACTCAGTACATGTACACCAGTGTTATTGTTAACTAAAAGTAAAAATCATTAAAAACCGTTAATAGCAGAAAAGAAATTAGGAATGAACAAACATAATAAAATCACTAAAACTGAAATAGAAATAAACTAAAGCTAAATAGAAATATATTTTTAAAAAAAGAATAACAAGACAAAAGCACATACAATTACTCAAACTTAAACTAATTTAAATAATACTAAAATAACACTGACCTAGAGAGGTATTTTTGATAAATTCATCTGGAAAACTGTTATGGAGTAAAAATACTGACAGAATGTTATTAAAATCATTTATTAATTTATTCATTGATCATTTTCAAGAAGGATCGCAATTAGTCCACAACAACACCTGACACAGACATCAATCAGCCAACATCAGCCTTTGCAGTAATGGAGAGAGGGAGAGAGGGAGAGAGAGAGAGAGAGAGAGAGAGAGAGAGAGAGAGAGAGAGAGAGGAGAGAGAGGGAGAGAGAGAGAGAGAGAGAGAGAGAGAGAGAGAGAGAGAGAGAGAGAGAGAGAGAGAGAGAGAGAGAGAGAGAGAGAGAGAGAGAGAGAGAGAGAGAGAGAGAGAGAGAGAGAGAGAGGGAGAGAGAGAGAGAGAGAGAGAGAGAGAGAGAGAGAGAGAGAGAGAGAGAGAGAGAGAGAGAGAGAGAGAGAGAGAGAGAGAGAGAGAGAGAGAGAGAGAGAGAGAGAGAGAGAGAGAGAGAGAGAGAGAGAGAGAGAGAGAGAGAGAGAGAGAGAGAGAGAGAGAGAGAGAGAGAGAGAGAGAGAGAGAGAGAGAGAGAGAGATAAAAGAGTGCGAAAGGAGTGTGAAACTCTCTGGTATACACAGACATTTATGGAATCTTGGGCTGGTCCCTACAGGAATGAGAAAGACTTTGAAGGTCTGATGCCACCTCATTAAATGTAAGTATTATCAAAGCACCACTGGAAAAAAGCTACACATTTATTTTTTATGGGCAGGCCATCTGATTGCCCATGTTGTATACGACAGGACAGTAGAGATTTATCAAATATGACTCAGGAAATACAACTGTACTCAAAAAGTCTATGTAAAAATGTTATAAGATGATTAAGTATATGAAGACAAAAAAAACACATTCTTTAATATAGATTATGCTGTTTCAGAAGGTTTTGGGTATCTATACTGTATATCTGAAGCCCCAACAGGTACAGATCGGATACATCAATGTCATCTCTCATTATTTTGACTCTAAATCTGCATTATACTGTATTGACCCTTATATGAAATGCCATTTTCGCAGACTTTACCTTTAACACGATTCATAGCTATTGATCAGAAATTCACCAGACTGAACAAAACCATTAAAAGGACATTAAAACCATTCTAATGATTCTAGTCTGCTTGTTCACTGTCATTTGCAGATAGATATTGCAGTTACACTTTTATTCTTATGATCACTTTGATCATAAGTATTATGAAATCAACAAGTATTCTCAATTGTCTTTAAAAGCTTGAAAGAATGATATTAGCAATGAACATGACAAGTCACCAGTCATAGAAGTAATATTAAAATAAGAATGATAAATCAAGGAGAAGTATTTAATCTTTGCAGAAATATACTATAACAGGATCACTGAACCAATCACTCACTAGCTGTAACATCAATCAGCAGAATGATTTTTGGTATTTTATAACATGAAATACCCATTTTATTTTCACCATATATGCCTTTCCTAGAGATGATGGCAAGGAGGAAAGGGCAAGAGATGCATTGTGTGTAATGTGGTGTATAAATACAAAAGGGCAAGATAAAAACCATCCAATGTAATTGTAAATTCAGTGAGGGGCTCCTCTTTCACTTCCTGTTGACATGCTATAAATAATATAATTTTAATATAATTTTTCTATATAAGAGAAATGTCTTAAATGATTGCATAATACGGTCATATTTTAATGGTTTATTTAAAAATGTTCTAGTGATAAAGTAAGTTTAATTCATATAATGTACGTTTCAGGTTGTGTATGCCACCCAGTTCCCTGAGAAGGGGAGATTGGCGCTTGTACTACACATCATCAACTCTTTTGTCTGAAGGAGACGTGCAGGTAAGCCCTAGGCATGGCAAGGAGATGCAGCATCTCGTTCCTCTTTTCAGGGAACTGGGTTGCATACGCAACCTGAGATATAACCTGAGAACTTCAATGCTGCGTCATGGAGTTGACACTATGGGGAACCAATACCCACTACACCATGCTGAGGGAATGCCTGGCTCACTAAGCTGTGAATATGCACAAACATAGTGGACATACCATACATTGGTACTACGGATTACTTAACTGGAGTCAGAAGTGTGTCAACCCCATGGGTGCATCCCATGTGAGTCATAGAGTGGCTCTACTCCCTAAGCCAATACTTCCACTAGAAAAGATCCCAGAGCTTCTATGATCTAAAGCAAGGGAAGTCATGGGTGTTACACTTTCCTCTCTTGTGGGCCAGGCCTCAGCCCTATACAGCCCCAAAAGCAGAGCTCTGGGGAAAATATTCAACACAGCCTCAGATATGTGAGGCACCTCTTACCAGTATTTATAAGGATATTAGGGAGTCTTGTGAGTTGCCATCGAACTTCCTCTACTTATTAGCATTGACGAACCAGGCCATAGAAGCACCTGTCAATGGGGAGTGATAGTAACAATAACAATAGTTGTAGAGGGAGGTAAACAAAGGGGGAATCTATACGGCCCTACTCCATTCACCTTGCATCAACCCTAAAGGGGTACCTACAGTACTAAGCAACCCATTCACAGAAGAGCATAATTCTACATTAGACCCTAGGATAGGGGAGAATATAGCTCAACCCTGGAAAAAAAAGATACTTTTAGCATGTCAGAGTGAAGCAAGAGAGATTCCAGAGACAAACAACCTCTGTCCACAGCTACTGATCAATGCACCTGTCAAGGGGGGTGGGGGTAAAGGGGGCAGGATGTCTTCCTACAAAGAAGACATTCTTCCTTCCATTCGCTGAAAACGTGCCAGCATGCATAAGTAATCAAGTACTGCTTAGCCCACAATATGAAACAAGCAAAGGAAAGAATGGTTTTCAGATTTTTTCTTTTAACCAGAAACCAAAATCCTGTGCCAATTCAGTTGCTTTCAGATCTTCCCTCAGGAGGGAGTCCTGAGTAATAATGGGTCCGTATAGGGTATAAATTCTATCAATACAGCCTTGGACCAAAGCTCCAGAAGAGCATGCTGCCTCAAAAGGCAGGCCTAGAGCCCTGTGCGACACCTGTTTGTCTTAACACCCTCTTTAGAGGGGGAAGAACACTACCCTCAGGCAGCACTGTTGAGCGGCGATTGGGCGGATTCCATGGTGTGCAGGGTCCCCCAGACTTGTCTTACCTTGCTATGATCTGCAAGATGGTAAGCAGAGGAGGCAGACTTAGTATCATCTACCTCTACTCTGCCCACCTGTGACCCCACAATTGAATCTGCCATGTTGCCTCAGCAGACACAGGGCCTGCACCGCAACGTGCAATAACCACACCACACCTCATGAATGCATTAACCCCTTCGAGAGCTGAATGCACTAGCTCAGTTGGCAAGGTGGGAGCCTTCACAGAGGATGCAGCACCACGGGTAAGATAGGGATCTCATCCCGAGAGGGAGAGCGGGAGAGAGGGAGAGACAAGAGTCAAGCAAGGGTGGTGTTTTCCACTGCTAATGCATTACACAAAGAACATTCAACTCTTAGTGGTGGTGGCCACTGAAATCTTTTCACTGCGAATGCAACGCAATGACTGCACCAAAGCTTTTATCTTACACATGGATACAAACAATACATCTGACGTGTATAGGACAACTAGTCGATAATAATGGATAATGAAAATCATCAACAACTATTCTCATTATTGATTATACGGGTCTGCCCTCTGTGCCCAGTAAGCTACCACCAGTCGCACCAAACTACAGCACTGATTAACGCATTTCTATGGACAAAATGCATCTAGAAATAGTGGAGTGGAAACAGAGTGAGCTGATGCAGGAAAGGTACATGATCCAATAGCCCAAAACATGAGAATTCTTTATTTTAAGCTTCAAGCAAATGCATTAGCGTTTAACATACCCTGTCATGCGTTTCACGCAAGTATTTTGCATTAAAGCAGGCAGTATGCTATGTGTTAAACTTAAAACTTCACTGAACGGTGTAGCGGGCGCACGCATGTGCGTCAAACAGACTATGGACAGAACGCAGAAGAGAGGGAGACAATTAATATTTACCTGAAATATCTGCTTTAGGACGCTAAATTTAGGTTTAAAAGTCAACATGTAATTCAAGTATTTTATAAGAGCAGTAACTGTAAAGGGATAAAAGCGTGTAATTGAATATACATGTAAGACGTTTCTTATAGCCTATTTACAGGATAAAGAAATAACAGTAACAGGTTACTTTGTCCATGGTGAATGTGTGTGTGTTTCTGCAGAACATTCCTCTAATTTGGTAACACTGAGTTTGTGTTTTTGTTTTTCTTTAATATAATTTTAATGTAGGGATTTAAACTTCTTTTGCTTAGTAACTTTTTGCACATAATATATAGCACAAACATACCCTTTTATTATAGTAAAACCATGTATTTTGTATTTTCTTCTAAGAGTGTAGAAGTTAAGACAAGTTTCTCAAACATTTTCTTGGTATAATTATTTTCATAAGTTTTACTCTGTCTTATTCTCTATAGACAGTAATTTCATACAGGGGAACATATTGTACTGAACACCCACCTGACCCTTAAGTCATCGCCGTTGAGTCCTGCCCTGCCTCTTTCTTCTCTAACTTAGTGTCAAGACCAGTCCCCTCTGTAATGCATCAAAAGAGGGACATGGCGCCTGCCCTCCTCCCCTCTGTAAGCTCAGTGTTAATTAAAGTCTATGTAGAGCAGGAAACAGAGCAATGTGGGTTCCTATTAAGAACTCAAGGACAGCACTTACACCTGCACTGATTCTGGTACTGACTTCTAAAAACCTCTCAATATGCCCGAAACCACTCGCCAGTGCTCTACAAACTCTACTATATATACTATATCCGATCAGGGAGGTCGAATACCTGGAGAAAGCTATCCATTTGTATTCATCTCATCCTGATCAGTTCTGCACCCAGCTTGTTTTGAGCCAATCGCCAGAGTCATAGATTTGATTAATTACACCGCCGCAGGAAATTACGAAATCACAGCGCTAATTGGCTGATGGCACCACAAGAAAGTGCACAGTCCAGCAGGAGACAGAGAAAATAGAACTCCATTTTACACTTTTAAGAGCCCTCTAAAACAAATTGTGTACTTTTAAAATAGTATAAAAGCTATTATTATTATTATTATTATTATTATTATTATAATTATATAAAATAATTATAATTGTTATACGTGTTTGTTTAAATCATTTATTTCTTTAGAATACACATATACTTTTTTGAATTACCATCAATGGAAAATATGTTTTTTTCAAACATAACAGCATCAACTCCACACTACACAGCATCAAAATTCTACTTTGAAAGGGAACTAAATCCATAAAGTGATCCCCTGATGGGAACCCAAAGATATTTATTTATTTACAACAGTTACTTCTGGTCCTCAGCCATGTGCTATTATACCTGTATCACCACGGGAACCATTCACCATTTGTATCATCCTGCTTGCAGCATTTCTCACAGCGAGTATCATGACGGAGGAGCAAACCCACTATAATTTGAAAAATACTACTGTTGTTGCGTCACAGTTTTAAAAGTATTTTTAGGTGAAAATGTAGTGGTTTAAACTTCAAATATTCGTTTTTGTTTTGTTTTTTTTGTTTTTTTATTGACAGGGTATTATCTTAGGAAATTCATAACGATTTCCATTTAAATTGTTTATATTACGTTTGCTCCACTAACTTAAATTAAGAAAGGAATTTATCTCATTGACATTTGTCATTCCTACAGAGGCTGCTTTCTTATTTGTTCACTTTTATTTGCAAGTATGAGACATCGCCTGAGTCATGTCTTACTTTGCCAAAAGGAGACTCTTGGGAAACTGGAAGATACACAGTTGTATTTTTAGAAAAATCATTTTGATAAGATCCTCTTTATAGACAGTTTGTGGTACTGAAAATTACTGGAAAGACATTCATTACTCAGGCACATCAGTTTTCAGAGCAATTCAGAATCACTTATCTGAGACTATATATGCTAAATATAGTTTAAATGCCAAGCCAACAGAGACAAATTCTGCTTGAAGTCTACGCAATTACTCGGAGCATACAAATGCAGCATGTAGCTTATATTAGGATTTATAATGGTTTAGCACTACTTTAGTCACTGCTGTCAGTCTCAAATCCTTCCAGACCATGGAGCCACTCAGCTAGAAAGAGTTTTATTTACATACAATAGAAGGCTGTGTCCAGTGGGTTTAGGATGTTTATATTTAATAAACAAATATAAATATTAAAGCACCATTGAATATTCATGTGCCTCAGCTTTCCAGCTGTTGCGATGTGTGTGTTTAGTAGTTAAGAGAAACTAGTCTATAGAAATAATGACTAGGCTGTTAGGAAAAGACAAAAACTCAATACCCCTGAAAAACAGTCTCCATCTATAAATATTACACGATGCATCTCAAAACCTTAGTGAAGAGAATTATGCCTAAAATATGATTCATTATCCTTTGATCACTGAAAATGAAAGTACAATGAAAGAAGTTGTATTGATCCCTTCTGCTGATCCGCACCCTTTATCAGCAGCCGGAATCGAACCACTTCTGTTTGAGTAACTGCCTTTAATCTCCTAAATCTCTACATTTGATTGCATCCTATATTCACCCTGACTGACCTGACCTATATAGGAAAGTGTAATGCTTAAAATTATAAACCTAGTTTTCCGCATGCCATCCAATCACACAGCAAAAATGCTGAAAAAATATATTTTTCTTATTTAGATTTTTTTCTTGTTTTCAGTCCAAATATCTAAAAATTCTTAAATGAAGATGCATTTACTAGACAAGTAAAATCACATAAGATATTTTTTCTTGTTTTCTGGGTATGGGATCAAAATGAAGTGAGTTTTTGCTTAAAACGAGCAAAATTATCTGCCAATGGGGTAAGAAAAAACTCCACTTCATTTAAGAATTTCTAGATATTTATACTAGAAACAAGACAAAAATACTAAGTAAGAAGAACATTTATTGCAGTGCAGAAACACTCTTAGTCTGAGAATCTTTTAAATCATGTTCACCTCGAAATGTGCCATTACCAATCAGCAAATGGGTAGACATTAAGGACATAAAGAGATGTAAAGTAGTAAGGATTGAAGTAGTTCAGATGGGTGAGCTCACCAGTGGTATTGTTGCTGTTGCGGGCCTCTTGTCTTTTTGTGCGAATGCATTGCTCTTGAGCCTTCATATGCTCAGCCACCAGAGCACATGCTGGATGAATCGTTTCCACCTGTGAATGAGGATTAAAAAAAAATGTGTGAGGCAAATGAAATTACAAAGTGCAGCACATATTAAGAAAACGCATAAACATGCTGAGCCCATTACAGAAAGATGGTGAAAGAGCAATTTTAGTCACTTGCCATTAAGTCAAATTGACAATCAAATCAGGAAAAATGTTTCATTTTTTCAAACATTATTTGCTAACAGCTTGGACATTTGCTTAGCTCCATTTGTGTTCCACAGAAGAAAGATCACATGAATTTGACAAGACAAAAAGGAGAATTATGGGGGTTGACAGATTCAAAATACATTGTATATCGATGTAAAGGATCTAAATATTTATCAGACTGAGACTTAGAAACATCTTGTCAATAAGCCCCAGCCACACACTAAAATTAGTCTGTCAAATTTCATTATCTCTGAAGCAGCCATTGAACCCATTTGAGCATCTCTTGCCATCATTTACTACAATTAAACGCATTAGAGATAGAGAGAGAAATAAAGAGAGAATAACTAGTATATAACAAGATGTGTGGGATGTTGTCTCATCGTCAACATAAAAAGGAAAAGTTGCTTCTGTTTCACCTCTTTGCTGCATAAAAAGACCTGTAATGGCCACCCACTTATTCCTGAGAGGAATGAGAGAGAGTCAGAGGTGGGTGAATGCTAATGATCCGATTAAGCCTGAGGTTACGGTGGAACGAGCAGTAGAAACAGATTCAGGAGTTCCTGAAACAGACCTACGTAGCTCCAAAGGAAAATAGAGATGGTGAATCATAATACTAGAAAACGTGAATTGTTGTATTTATTCTAGATGGATGCCTCAGGGGTCTATGTGTCATATCAGTCATCCTCTATGTGTAAATCAAATCAATAGTATGATGTCAGTGTGGAAATCGAAGTAAACTGTCCCAGCAATGTTATTCATCCAGTGGTTGACGTCGTGCATGTCCCTTTCACTGGGATAATAGGCAGAAATTAAAGTTATCAAGACATGAACGTTATCAGGAGTTGATGCAACGAGTGAGAGCGCTAGTGTGAGTGCGTTTATGCCTGTTTGTGTTTAGAAAAGTCTCCGTTTTTGCTTGTCTATTTGTATGCGAGTGCTTGTTAGTGCTTATGTTTTCTCCAAATTCAAAACCAGAACAGATGGCTGCACTGTTGGTTTCGGTGACCTCTGTCGCATGCTGGCAGTCCAGATAAGAGAGGAGGGATTGTGGATGAGTTCGGGAAGTTTTCTCAGGCTTAGATACAGTTCATTTGTACAACAAAAGAAAAGACTCTCACAAACATGTCTCAAGCTGAATCTTCAGGATGGAAAACTGTTTTCAAATACCTAGCCTAAAACACCCATCTTATAAAACAGAAAAAATATTTAAATAACAACAGGATACATTTTAGTGCCGTTAAAGGGATAGTTCACCCAAAAATGAAAATTCTGTCATTTAGTCACACTCAAGTTGTTCCAAACCTGTATACATTTCTTTGTTCTGCTAAACACAAAGGAAGATATTTGGAAGATTGTTTGTAACCAAGTGGATCTCGGCAAGCAAGATCTGCTTGAATTTTCATTTCTGGGTGAACTATCCCTTTAAAGGTTCATTGTGTAGTATATATGAGGATCTGTTGACAGAAATGCAATATAATATACATAACTATGTTTTAAGTGGAGTATAAAGACCTTACATAATGTACCGTTATGTTTTTATCCCCTTAGAATGAGCCATTTCTATCTACATACACCACGAGTCCCCTTACAGTGAAATCACCATTTTGCGCCGTCATGTTTCTACAGTAGCCCTAAACGGACAAACTTCTCTACAGAGCACTAGTCACTCTCTGCTCTCTCCAATGATGAGAGACATAATATTATATAATTATAATAATAATCATAATATCATAATAATCGCTCTTCTCTATGCGCTCCGAAAGGGAGGGGTGAGCGTTGGGTGATGCAATTCACTAGATGCCGCTAAAATTCACACACTGCACCTTTAAAGCACCATATTTTAAATAACATTATTGGCTGACACTTTGAAAGGGCTCAATATCTGAATGAATTAGTATCTATGCACAACCAAAAAACTGCCTCTAACCATCATACACAATATAAAAATGTTATATAGATTAATGTGTATAGTCAATCATTTGAACCAATAATGATTAAAAAAGCAAAGTAAAAGTAGTTAATTTCATTCCTATTCATAATTTGAAGGCACAATGAAACCATATTCAAACAATATCGGTCACAATATATTGTACATGATGTGTCAAAGAAATGTGATGTCATTAACAACGAACCTGGCGACAGCTTTTAAATGTGAAGGAGATTTGAATGCTATGTCAGTAAGGAACATTTAACAACTTAAATTTCTTGAAATGTAGTGCACGTTAAAACTGCTTTTGTTATTTTAGATCCTTTCATGTTCTATGGAAGACAGAAGACAGTGTATCAACCAACATGACGGTGAGTAAATGATAAAACCCTAAAAGTTTATTCTTGGCTAATGATAAACCCAAAAAAGTTTATCCGTGGGTAAACAAATTGACAGCACTAGAGTAACATGTTGGTGGTACTGTAGGGGAGCGCGGGGCACAACCTAACGCGGGGTTAGTTGTAACACGCATGGTTTAAAACTTTCCACACATGCCAGGATGATGAAACTTTGTGCATTTACTAGTTGCCATATCAACGTTATTTAGAGAAAAAAATTGCGCCAAAATTAAAAAATCTTTGGAAGATATCACTGAACATTTATTTAACCAGCAAAAGTACATTTCTTAAGTTTATTTTTCATCTCTATGTTTTGTGTTTATTCAAAATAAGACAAATCTGATGTTATTGTAATCTTCTTTCTGTAATTTAACAGTTGAGATGGTTCTTTAATGCTGATCTAACAGCAGAAGACACGAGCCGGGGTTAAATCCCAGTTGTGCAGGTGGCTCATGTTGTAACACTGCGTTACAATGAGCCCCTATTAGAACTATGCTGTTATATTCTATACTTTTATGAATTCTTTTGAGAAACCATGAGAAAAGGGTGAATAAAGAGTCAATGTTCAGAAATTATTCAATATTATTTTTTTAACTATGCTGTATAGCTGTATTCAAGATTCAGATTCAAGAGTTTTATTTGTCACATACACAGTTATATACAGAATATACAACCGGCAGTGAAATGTAAACAGGTCCGCTCCATGGACAGTGCAAATTCACAGTTAAAAACACAAGGAGGAAATCATAATAGAAATAGAATAAAAAAGTACTAATATATATATATTATATCTGTAGAATTAATTTAACAATGTGTTTGTTGTCAAACTCAAAAAAAATTTTTTTTTAATTATTTAAAAATGCCATGATTTTATTAAAAAAAAAATAATAATTGTATTTTATTGACAAAATATTTTAGTTTGTCTTGGATATTTTTTTGATTATATCAGGTAACATTTTAAGCTGTCATTTGGTCATGTTACAATGTGCCCCACACATGTTATAATGTACCCCACCTATGGGACATGTTGTCACATTTCAGTTCCATTCCTTTGGGGTAAATCAAGAAAAAGTATACACTGTGTTAATGAAACAAAACCACATAATTCTACTAGACGTGTGCAATTAATGTGAGGAAAAAATAAATACATTTACGCATTTGGCAGACGCTTTTTATCCAAAGCGACTTACATTGCATTCAAGGTACACATTTTTACATTTTTGCTTTCCCTGGGAATTGAACCCATAACCTTGCTAGCGCCACGCTCTTATTGTTTGAGCTACAGGAAAGGTAAATACTCTGAACCCCAAGTGGATTTACACAAACTGAGAAGGTCAAAAAGCGTTAGGTTGTGCCCCGCTATCCCCTATAGAATGAAAATAGCTAGATTGAGCTGTATTGCTCAGATATAAAACAGAAAATTATAACTTTGAATGTATACGATTTACCTTTATGGTTTTTCTTTTAATATTTGCATTCTATAAAAATATAATTTGAATAAAACAATACTTGGTAAAGTTGGACTTTTGGCTGTTAGGGAATAAAAAGAGTTTTTGCATTAAAACACCACAAGTTGCAATTTCAATTTAATAAATTCTCAAATCTCTCCTAAAATTTTATTTTAAAATGAGAGAATATTTGTGTGGTTGAGTACACTCTCATTAAAAAAGGTACAGTGCTGTCACTGGGGCGGTACCCTAAGGCAGAGGTCTTCAACTCTGCTCCTGGGGACCCACTGTCCTGCAGTTTTAGCTATAACCCTAATCAAATACAGGTGAAGCTAATCAAGCTCTTCGGGATCACTTGTAGAACGTACACAGGCGGGTGTGCTAAAGCAGGTTGGAAATAAACTTTGCAGGACAGTGGGTCCCCAGGAGCATGGTTGAAGACCTCTGTCCTAAGGTACAACAGTGAAAAGGTAAATCTTTGTACCTTACTCACCCCTAAATGGTACATATCAGTACTTTAAGAGTGCGGATCAGTACCTTAAAGGTACATATTAGTACCTTTTCGGTTTTGTACCTTAGGGTACCGCCCCAGTGACAGCAATGTACCTTTTTTTCTGACAGTGTATTTGTAAAAGAAGAAATTGAAAAGCAATGGTTTGAAAAATAAAAATAAAAAAATGCACATGTAAGTATCTATAAAAAGAGTGAATATTGAAAAGACATTTGTGTGGGAAAATTTGGCAAGATCCACTGTTGCGTTTAGTGTAAATTTTATGCCACTGAATGCATAATAACCTTTTTTTCTTACACATAAGAACTGCATGTAATACACATATATATAACCCAAGCAGATACTACAAATCTCCCTGGCATTTTCTCAAGCCAAGGCCATGGCTCATCTTGGACATGCAGAAACTGTGAGGGGAATAGTAATGAGGAAAGACATCTATGCATCACTACAACAAATTTTATTTGAATGTCAGGGTGGGTGAGTGAGTGAGAAGCACTGGTGACACACCTGGGCAATAAAGCACTTTGTTTCAATTAAACTATTATCCACCTGACTTTTGACTGCATCCATGCGAGGTCCCCAAAAATTCTCCTATCTTGCCAAAATCAATTACGGCACGTCTGCTGATAAAGGGTGTTCAAGGCCGCCTCCATATGTCTCCCCACTAATGTGCATGACAATGCACTGATAAAATGTATATCATTAGTCTAAAAAAATGCTGCAACAATGAGCTAAAAATACCTTTCTGTTCTCGCTGCATATCTAAATATCTTAAGTAAATAGACACATGTTGTCTTCAATCACTCTAACCTCTGCACTAAAATGCTCTGGTCACCTGATCATAAATGTTAAACATGTTGAGAGGACAAATAAAGAAGAAAAATAACTGACAGATAAGGATCCTGTTATCAGTCAAATAGCATCCAGTGGCCCCCGAGGAAGAGGCTCATGAACACATGGAATCATTATTATAGGAAATGAACATCCATTCAGGGAAGGAAAGCCATAACATTAGAGGGATTACCAAACAACAACTACATTTAATTACAACACTGATTTGCGCTCTTCTTAGTGCCCTGTGGAACGGTAACGGTAATCCACCTTTGAATTAGCTGAACAGAATGGTTTGGTAAACCTGACTTTTTTTTTTTTTTTTTTTTTTTTTTTTTTTTTTTTTTTGAAGGCCAATAAGTCGCATAAATTGCATGCTTAATTTTCATGACAGGAACCTGATTTAGCCACTCGAGATAAAATACGTCAGTGTTCCTGTACTGGAAATGTCCGTCAAAACATCATTAAAAGGAGACCAGGATCTCAGGTCAGCACAGCTAATCAAATCAACATCTGTGACACATCAGCACATTAAATATAGCACTGGATTGATCCCTAGAGAAAATAGTGGCAATCAAACGGCATGATCTACATCATTAGCTCAGTGATGCCTTTTAAAATAAATGTATATTCTGTGTATATCTAATTATATTTATATTTCTCAAGGAAATCTCACATAAATCTAGAAGCGGTAAAAACACTTAACTTTTATGACGTGCAACTCAAACAGCATACGATATACTTTGGTGCAGTGCCATGCATTTTAAAACAAATATGTCATTCTCTCAAAAGTAAATCTTACACGAGTCAGGTGGCAAATGTTCATAAACTTTGATATCAGGGCCATTATAAAACACTTTTAACTTGTATGACGTGTCATTCAAACAGCATACACTATACTTTGTCTACATCAGTGGTGGCTTCTAAAATAAATATGCAAATATCTCCCAAGGAAATCTCACCTGAATGAATCAGGAGGCAAATTCTCAAATATGCCATTAAATACTTCAGGAAAGTCAACATGATCCTGTGGTTTATCATGCTATTAAACGTGTTAAATATTTTATAGTTATGCATGCAACATTAATGATGACTTCACATTAATTAGGAAAACATGTACTTTTAAAATTCATTTGACACATAAAAGGTGATTAAAGATCAACAATGAGGTTGGTTAAACAAAATAAAATAAAAAAATAATTTAAAAAAAAAAAATCAATGGACGTGTTATGCAACTACCCAAATACATTTCAATGTCAGGGTCAGGAACATATAACACACTTTTAACATCTATCATTTCATTTCTAACATGAAAGTATTTTTTCCTCTTCTTCTTCTTCTATTCTAGAGCCCAAAACTAAATCCACTGACCAATAGGCTAAACAAATTACAACGACTTCTTGATTTCAAAAGCACCCAGTCTATAGCCAAAGATGAGAATCTCACGACACTGCACAGAACAGCAACATTTTGGAACTCTGGAATCTCAATTTAAAAAGCACAATGCACACTGTGCACAGTAACAATATAGTATATTAATAAAATATTACAACATTTGGTATGACCGTACAAAGCACAGGATCTCACATAGACAACTTACTGCTTTCCAGATACTCTGGTGAATCCCCAAACTCAATAAAACGGCGACCAGTCTTACGGTTGACCAAGTTCTGAAGGGAAACATAATTAGGACTCCGGTGTAATGAGAAAGAATGAAGTTTGTTACTGTCCGACCAAATCACGCAGAAGCCTCTGTTAGATCTCTGGATGTTTTCCAGAAGTCTCGATGTCTTCAACCATACTGTTCACAGTCGTTCAGCTCAAACATTAATTTCTACTTGTCTTATAAAGCTCGCAATATTTGTAATTGAATGAATCGTGTCTCTTCCTCATGACATCCCGTAAACAACCTGTCGCTGTGAGTTCCCAGCACACACTAGGTATGAGAGTGGCGCGCGTGGCGAAATGAAGGCATGGTACGCCTCCCCTTTACGCACAAAATAAGCTCGCCAGCTCACTAAACAGCCATTGACTTTACTCATTAGACAAACGTTGATTTCCAGTGGCTATTATTATAAACAGTTTGAGAGAAACGGTTTTCAACCGAAAACTAGCTAAACTGGGGTGTATTCTAGGGGGGTATTCAAGAAAGCAGGTTATGTGACGTATCTGGGTATGTTTAAGAGTAAGTAAGCGGCTAACCTCAACTTTCGGTTTCCATAGCAACTCACTCTGGGGGATGCGTCATAATTAATAGTTATATTAATATAACTAAATTTGTTATATAGTTCTATTAATTTTAAAGCACTATGATAACGTAATGTTTAAAAGTTAATTCAATTCAAATATATTTATTATTTTATCATCATCTCATACATGGATCTGCAATCAATTAGCATCAAACAAACAATATAAATTCTTATTCTCAGTGAATAAAGATTACTTATTAAATGAAAAGGTTAAAAAATATAAGCGCACAACCACCAAGTGGCAATGTGTGCACTAATGCTGCGTTCCAGGCAGGGGAGAGCAATAAGGCAAGGGAAGCTGCTATACCTTTTATTTTACATTATTTGTATATTTGGAAATGTATGACTTTCATAGACACCGCATCCGTAGGGGCTGCCATTGTTGTTTCGCGGGCTATGTGACGTCAGATATTCTAATGTTCTAATTTTTAAAGTCCCAGTGAACCGGAAGTAGCAAGTGAGTTTTCTTCAGTGCTGTGACGTATTTCCAAGTGAAAAGGAATATTAAATAGAGGGCAGGGTTTTACTTCAGCGCTCCTCCTCTCCATCTCTCAGCTCATAGCAGACTAACGGTTGGAGGGGAGTGGTTAAGCATTTTCAAACCTAAGCCGTCAAACTGACATCATCTGAGAAGGAACGCCGTTTCCAGACCGGAAGTTACTTTTCAGATTTTTAATAAAGATTACCGCGACAAACAATTTTTTTCTGTGTGTTAACTTGCACAGATTAATTGTTCACCCCAAGACCTTTAATATGTGCGAACAAAGTAAATAGGGTCAATTTTGATTTCATGAGGACTTTAAAGTCCAGTGAACCGGAAGTTGCAAGTGATTTTATTTCAGTGCTGTGACGTATTTCCAAGTGAAACGGAATATTGAATAGAGGGCAGGGTTTTACATCAGTGCTCCTCCTCTCCATCTCTCGCTCATGGCAGACTAAAGGTGTGTTCGACATCGGCTGAGGCTGGTTGCAACCGATCGGCGAACTAAGGAGCTGCAAATGGAGACGTGAAGTCACTACGTAGTGACGCTCGTGCTGTTAACACCACTGAAGTTAAATAAATGCAATATTTGTCAAATACACAGATGTTTCAGAAGACATTTTCATTGAATACTTGCTTGTACTGCTTAATACATCGTCTGTTTGTATAAGAATAAAGGGTAACACTTTACAATACGGGTGCACTAATATGCATTAATTCATGTTTAACTAATGCATAGATAATCATGAGTTAATGTATGACTCATGAGGAACTAAACCATTTATTAATGATTACTGCATCAGCAACTAATGAACAGTCTATATGATTAATAGATTAAGTAATATATGAATTGATATTAATTAAATGTGTAAATTACGACTTTACTTGTTGACGCACATGACATAAGTTCAACATAAGCCACACTATCAATGAAGCGGGGTCTACGTTTTCTATCAGTTTTATTTTGATAAACATGACAATATAACACCGCGACTACATGAAAAGAGGTTTTACTGTTATAAAAAAAAAAAAAAAAATAAAAAAATAAATAATAATAATAATAATAATAATAAACTATATATTTGTGAGCATTAGTTGAGCTGAAGGTTTTAGAATAAACACGAAACACACGTGATCGCTGTCATGTGGTGAATCCGGCCAATCGTGGAACAGCTGTGTCAGAGTTCGTGCAGCCGCTCTTGAGAAGTTGCAAATCCAGAACATTCATGTTTTTTGTTCCTTATTATTGTTCATTGTAAGATTTACAACCTCACTTAATTTCCCTGATTTTGTTTGTATAAGTTCTGCAATAATAATAATAATAAAATTTAAAAAAAAGAAGTTGCACCTGCTGTATTAGCCGACTGCTCTCGAATCGCTCTCGCGGTACTTTGTTGACATACGTCACAGTCACGTGACGTCTGCGCTGCCTCAAGTCCAAGCTGCAACTTTCCCCAGTTTCTCTTGAAGCCAATACAGAAGTGACTTAAACTGCAATTCATCGACTGGCCGCTAGAGACAGTCTCCAAAAGGGAGCAGAATCTCATTGAGCTCCATGTTAAAATGCCCAACTTTACAGCAGTACAAAACAGTACAGCAGTGTAAACAGTGTTTACAGCCTCGTACAAATTGTGGTTTTGGTCTATATAGCTAATTTTTCCCTTCATGACAGCTGTGAGGGGGGTGAATTTTTTTTGAGGGGGAACTCATTTGTTTATATTATATAAAGCCTTAAAGTTCTGCATAATTAGGGGCGTGGTATAATTGCTGTCTGTTAGTCATTACGTCACCTCACTGTGCAGTGTCAAAAATAAGTTAAATATTAAATAGTAAAATGTATATGTGGTTCTGTAAATAGGTTTACACTTAAGATTTTACTGGGTACTCCCAGGTCTAAGGATAAAAGGATTTTTATTTATCCATATGTATCCAAATTCAAAATTCATGAACAATGAGTAACCCAATGAGAGCACAATTTATTTATTTTTTGTGAGGTGGAACAAGAAAGATGAAAGATTAGTCCTTCACCTCATCTCAGTAATTGGTCAGTTAATTATGTAATATCACATTGTCTTAAATTATGCATGCCTCTCACAGTTTTATTCCTAATGTTAGTTTTTTCCCATACCCAAATTATATTTCCTTCTAGTTCCTAGGTCTTTTCATTACCCTCATTTAGCCTTTTTAAATTTCATTGTGAAACTGTGATTGTCTTGTTTGACTGATCATTGTGCATATTTAATGAACTGCGGGGACTATTGTGACAATTGAGCATCTGCGTTTCTTTGGCTGTCCCTAAGGGAAATAACAATTTGCATACGCATTTGATGCTTTTATCCAGCTAGGAAAACATTTTCTTAGCTGGACAGCAGACCCCCGCATTGTTTCCAGCGGTCTCGTCATGCTGAGAGAAAGAATGAGGGATAGAATTAGTTGTCATAAACATTCATTTCATAGCTATCCTCAATGGAAACCTGATTTAAACATACTTACCAATAGTATGTGGTAAACACTCATTGTGCTGTGTGATAAATACTCAGTTCTCTGACTAATGGCCAGATGCAACTTTCAGACTTTTTCATAGAAAAATAGAGCATTATTCTATTTCTCCATCTCTCTCCCACTCTCAATCACTTGTTCTCAACTCTCTTCCCTGCTCTTGGGGACCCACTGTCCTGCAAAGTTTATTTCCAACCCGTTTCAGCACACCTGCCTGTATATTTTCAACAAGTGATCCCGAAGAGCTTGATTAGGGTTATAGTTAAACTCTGCAGGACAGTGGGTCCCCAGGAGCAGGGTTGAAGACCTCTGCTCTACTCTATATAGCGAACAAACACATCTCAGTCAATCTGATTTACATTTATTTGTATAGTGCTTTTCACAATACATATTGTTTAAAAAAACAAAACTGCCTGTTTCTATAATTTAGAGTAATCTGTTATCAATGGTGTCCGAATAACGTCCATATGTCAGAAATGTAGAATTCTAAGATAATTCAAATCATGTAGTTAGCTAACATCATGGCTGTGTCTGAAACATGGAAAATGCTGCCTTTGGAGGACACATTCCAAGGTAGGAAGGCATCTGGGCTGCGTCCGAAAACCTAGGCAGCTGACTCGTTGCCTTATCAGACAATGACTCTGCAGACACCGTCTTGTGCATGAAGGCACTTCACAAAACTTAGTTCGGACAGACTTCTAAGGCAGTATCACAGCTTAATGATCTACAGCTAAATAGAGAGAGCTTTGGTGAGAACTAAACATATTTAATTACTAAACACATATTTAATTAATTTAAATCACTAGAAATTATATCAGAAGTGTAACATGTTGGTAACGAAAAAAACAAAACAAAAGTACATTTACACACAAACGCAACTTTCGGACGCCATCTTTTTTTCCCAGCTCAACGGTCACAGAATGGAACGCACAGGATTATGGGATATCAAAGGCAGCGAAGGATACATCTATGCTGCCTTCAAAAATTGATCAGATGAAGGTATCTCAGGAGGCAGGAAGTGAAGCTAATATTAGATTCGGACGTGGCTTGATGCCTTCCTGCCTTGGAATGTGTCCTCCGAAGGCAGCATTTTCCAGGTTTCGGACGCAGCCCTAGGCATGTCTGAATCTAATGTTAGCTTCACTTCCTGTCTCCTGAGATGCCGTCATTTGATGGCTTTTTGAAGGCATCATAAATGTATCCTTCGCTGCCTTTGATATCCCATAATCCTGTGCATTCCATTCTGTGACAGTTGAGCTAGAAAAAAAAAAAAGATGGCGTCCGAAAGTTGCGTTTACTGGTCAGTTTGTTGGAAATCTTCGTAAGAGACTGGATCCAAACCGGAGCTGGCGTAGTCTCTATGGTGTAAAAATTGTTGGTTTAACTTAAAAGTAACATGGTTGCCTTAAAATGTTGAGTTCATTGAAATTAAAAATTTGAGAAAAATGCACAATTTGGCATGTTTCACTGCATTAACAAATAAAACAATTACACAATATGCTTACAAAATCTTTTAATACTATTTGAATAAAGGGTGATGTCAATTCTCAAAAATGTTCATTGTATTAACTCAATTTTTTTATTTCAATTAACTCAGGTAACTTTTTAAATATATTTTACAGTGTAGTTAGAATCCCGAGGTAGAAACAGAAAGCAAATGGGAAATAAATAGTATAGCTCCTGTTCATAATATTTAAATAGATAGTCATGCACAGTTGAAGTGCAAGGTTATGAGATGCATTATGTGAATGCATGGCTAAAGAGATGTGTCTTTAATCTAGATTTAAACTGGGAGAGTGTGTCTAAGCCCCGAACATTATCAGGAAGGCTATTCCAGAGTTTAGGAGCCAAATACGAAAGTCAGAAGGAGAGAGAAATGGTCTCATTCATCTGAAGATTTTGGCAAAGGTTTTGACATTCCAAAAAAAAAAAATGTAGAAGAATGAAGAAAATCACTATGATTTTTGGGGATACTGAATTTCTTAATATGCAAAATAATATGAAAATATCCACTTTTTGGGAAAAGGACATAGAATGTACAGAGTGAAGATGTTTTCCATAGAAGATGACAAACATTTCAGAGTTGATTATTAAATTAAGTTTTAAATTGCAGATAGGCAGCTACCTCAACAATTGTGTTATATTTTAATTACATAGCTTGTAGTGGGACTTGGCCAAGTCTTCAAAACAAATCTTTACTTAAAGGCCTGGTTTCACAGACAATTCTTAGATTAAGCCAGGATTAGGCCTTAGTTCAATCATCTATTCAAGTAGCTTTTATAAATGTGCCTTAGGAAAAAACTAAACAAAAACACAACATTACTGGTGTGCATCTTGAGACAAAACAATGGAACTGACATATTTTAAGATGTCAGTGCAAGTTGATTTCATAGTCTGGGTCTTGGCTTAAACCGTGTCTGTGAAACCGGCCAAAAGAGAAGCAAGCAGGTTTCACTGGATTATGCATGCATTATATTTTGGGTTTAGGTTGTTTGTGTCACCGATGGGTTTCAAATAAAGTTGAAAGCAGGATCTATAAACAGTAGTAAAGATTTTTTTGACAAAACTCAAGAAACATAAAAAATAAAAATTTACACAACAGAGAATGGAAAACTTAGGAAACCAAGGGCTTAAAGGGATAGTTCACCCAAAAATAAAAATTGTCATTACTCACCCTCATGTCATTCCAAACCCGTAAGACCTTCGTTCATCTTCGGAACACGGATTAAGATTTTTTTTTTTTTTTTTTTTTTTTTATGAAATCCGAGAGGTTTCTGAACCAGCCATGCAGCAACATCATTGCAACTGTCAAGAACCAGGAAGATATTAAAATGGTCCATGTGACTACAGTGGTTCAACACTTAGTATTATGTTCACATAGTGTATTTTAATGATGTCTTTACTACCTTTCTGGGCCTTGAAAGCTGTAGTGACGTTGCTACCTGATGGTACCTGATACCTCTCGGATTTCACCAAAAATATATAAATTTGTGTTCCAGAGATGAATGAAGTTCTAATCCCGGGACATACTGCATGCTTTTTGGCTGTCCTAGACGAATGAGTGCCATCATGAAACAATCGTGGCGATTTTGGTGACCGTGGCTCCTAATCTTTGGTCCTATGTCATACAGTGAGAGAGGTTCAAAGACAGCGACCCAAAATAGCCTACAACAGTGTCAGAAATTCAGCATGATCATCATGCAGTGTGTTTGCTACTATGTCTACTGACCAGCAGATAAAAATGTGACATGAAATCAACGTGACATGGCGCTAAAACTGCTTACCTCAAGCTTTTTTCTCCTTCCTCTTTTGCCACATAAAAATTACAACTGCTAAAGTGTGATTCATCATGGTCTTTGTTTACCACTAGTGCATGCTGATGACTTTATTTTTCTATAGAAACTTACGAGTCAATAGGTGTCGTCGTCGTCGTCGTCGTCGTCGCCGCCGTCGGTCTTCAACCCTGGTCCTGGGGACCCACTGTCCTACAAAGTTTATTTCCAACCTGCTTCAGAACACCTGCCTGTGTGTGTGTTTTTTTTTAAGCGATCCTGAAGAGCTTGATTAGCTGCTTCAGGTGTGTTTGATTAGGGTTGGAACTAAACTAAACCTGAAGCAGGGTTGAAGACCTTTGGTCTACATGTTGTACCCACATTTAATAGATCACACATGGATCTATTAAAACGATATGAGGGCAGATTAGAACCCGGAACCTTTGACATGGTTTATAAAAATTCTACCACCAGACCACTACATACACATTTGTTCACTAATACAAAAAATCTCTGGATTAATAATATATCTGACACAAATTAATGCACATATTGTTTGCAAATAATCCCAGAAGGATTATTTCCCAACTAGAATTAGACCTAGAATTTAGTTCACTGTTCTGTTTCTTTAGGCTTTATAAAAATAAAATAAAATAGTGTTCAATACATGGTTACGGCCTTGTCTTATAGGATTGCTAAAATCATGCAGTGTATCCTGGGATTTACAGGTTTGGAATGACATAACAGAATTTTGGGTGAACTAACCCTTTAAATACACAGAGGTAAACGAGGGAACTAAATTATCAACAGGTGAATGTAATCAGTAACTAAGGGAACAAACTGGCACAGGAAACAGGAACAGTTGAAAACAGAACCAAAACACAAACTAAATCAGAGCATAAACGTTACCGTTTGAGTTATGGTGAACCTGATCAGAGATGGAAAATAAGGAAAGCTTTCAAAATATCCAATGCTCTGGAGGCTTCATGAACAGAAACCACCCTAAAATGAGACTGATGTAGGCCTATTCTGACTCTAAAAAGCATAGTCCAAAAGAAACAATTCTTCCATTGACGTCCTTGATCTGTTCTCATTATTGTCAATTTAAACTAATTTTCAAAACCGGAAAATATGGGGAATGTGCCACCTATAAAAACCTTCTCAAATTTCTCACTTTGTTAACAGTTCAAACATGTACTGAGTGCAATTAACATAAAATCAGCACTTTTCTGTTAGAAGGTGTCAGCATTTATTGGGATGTGTGCAACAAACTGACGTATGTGCTCCTTTTATTAGACTCTTGACTTTCATCTTCCTTCATCTGTGGAGTTATTCTTCATGCACATTAATGGAGGATGTGTTTGATGTCCGTTAGGTACTGTATCTCAGCTTATGATCAGCAAAATCAGTGACCTTTGCTGTGCTCAGAGAAATTGTGATGTACAATAAAAGGCATTACTTTATGCAGGCTTTCACTGGAGGAATAACTGATACGGGAATGTCATGGCAATAATTAGAATATATACTTAGACTTTAGAATCAATCATTTAATCAATGTAATAAAAATTATATATACATATCCCATATGTAGTATCATACTCTCAGGGGCACAGAAATAAAAATCCCATATGTGGGACCGTACCGCTCAAAGGGTTAAACAAAGCCACAGCAAAATCAACTGTTGAGTAATAAAATAAATTAATTGATTGGATGTGTTACGTGTGAGGAATGAAGCTGAGTGAGAATCCAAATGTAGCATGAACATTAGGACTGTGCAATATTGAAGAAAAAAGTGATATGCAATACCTTGTTAAATAATGCGATATTCGATATGCGATACGATATTGCTATTAGTGTATAAAATCTATTTACATTATATTAAAAATATATATATTTAAAAACTGAGAATGATACCATTTATGTGTTTCACATTTGTTCTGGGAAAGCAGTGTTTTGGCAAAAATTAATGTCACAAATCTGACAATATAATTTTAACATCACAGTAAACAAACAAAAAATGTAATGCACATATTTACTTAACTTAACATCAAGAACATCCAGGTAAACAAAGACACCTGAACGATTATTTTTGTTATTTAAATTTATCCTTGAACTAAAAACAGTAGTCTTCACATGAATTAAATATACACTGATACATAATAAAGCTACAAAGTGATTTTCTCTTGTTCTTTTGTTGTTTGCCAGACAGCGGCAGATTTACTGTATTAGCAGGTTTACTGTATCGCCAGGGTTACTGTATTAGCAGGTTTACTGTATCGGCAGGTTTACTGTATCAGCAGGTTTACTGTATTGGCAGGGTTACTGTATTAGCAGGTTTACTGTATCAGCAGGTTTACTGTATCGCCAGGGTTACTGTATTAGCAGGTTTACTGTATCGGCAGGTTTACTGTATCGCCAGGGTTACTGTATTAGCAGGTTTACTGTATCGGCAGGTTTACTGTATCAGCAGGTTTACTGTATCGGCAGGTTTACTGTATCAGCAGGTTTACTGTATCAGCAGGTTTACTGTATCAGCAGGTTTACTGTATCTGTATTAGCAGGTTTACTGTATCGGCAGGTTTACTGTATTAGCAGGTTTACTGTATCGGCAGGTTTACTGTATCGCCAGGTTTACTGTATTAGCAGGTTTACTGTATCGGCAGGGTTACTGTATTATCAGGGTTACTGTATCAGCAGGTTTACTGTATCAGCAGGTTTACTGTATCGGCAGGTTTACTGTATCGGCAGGTTTACTGTATCTGCAGGTTTACTGTATCTGCAGGTTTACTGTATCGGCAGGTTTACTGTATCGGCAGGTTTACTGTATCTGCAGGGTTACTGTATCAACATGCTGTCACTTTAAGACCTAATGCACAGATACTATTGACACACATTCGGTTTTTGTCATCAACTGATTGCGTTCACTTAAAGCATAACCAACTGTGTTTACATGAATACTCATCAAGACAGCCATTTTGTCATAACTGTGTGTGTATTTGACACTTTGTATTTGACAATTTAGGCCTATAGAAAACCAAGATGTGTAAATAATGCTTTGTAAAAACTTGCCTTTTTGCAACACTATCTTGTGCGTCCCATTAAGTAATCAAAAGTTCAACACGCACTTGTGGTCTTCACGCACACTTGAACACCTGCGTCAAATACAGGAATTGTCATGTAAGTAGGCAAGTGACCGCAATTGTGGGTATTGGGATAGGCCCAAACAGTGGAATGTCCAAGAGCTGATGGACTCTTAGCCAATCAAATTCGAAGAATGGACCTAAATGTTCTCTAATGATATCTTTTATTTTAGCAGTAGTTGCAAACAAAACAAAAACATAAAATTGTGTAATAATTGCTTTACAATACTATTTTTTTTAAGTATTTAAGCATTTTTAAGCATTAGTATCAGTATTATTATTTTTCCTTATGACTTTAAATGCAGAAATACAAGATAGCAGATCTTACAAGATTGTCACACTTTCGTTTTGCACCGTTTCTCCCTGCCTTGTTTGTTGTCGTAGTGATTAATTTGATTTCGTCATTGTGTTCAAGTGTGTGTGTCATATCTCCGTTCAGCTCAGTTTGAGTGTCTTTGTCGGGTCTCTTCTATGTGTAATTGTGTTTGGATATACCTCGTTGGATTACCCAGTTGGATCATTAAAGCCTATTAACTTTCATCGTCATCTTCGTCTACTTCGTGTGTGTTCACAAGCCGTGACAAAGTATAAATAAATCTCGCAACACTTTTTACATTTATTATTATTATTATAGATAATACAACTAAAGTGCAGTCTCCAATAACACCTACTGCATCTTATTAGATTGTTTAATTGAAGAGTTCAGATGCAAAAGCCTCTAAAAGCCACTTCAATCAAAAATGAGATAGATAGGAATGCTCTCCGCATATAGTATACGTTCATAAAATACTTTCACTTCAAACCCACTAAATCCCAGCCTCAGCCCATTCAGAAGTACCGGTACTTGGGTAGAAACCTATACATGGAAGACGGATTTAGAGGCTTTTGCATCTGAAGTCTTCGATTATTAAAAAAACATTTCACCCATAAATCATATACAGCAAAATATATCGCTAAACACTAATGATTGTTAATGATTTTTATTTATTTATTTTTATACTGATTATTACAGATTAAAGTGATTAACCCCTCAACATTATATTTACTTCTTTCTTTCACTCTATTTCTGCCTCCCTATGAATGGATTTATTTTCTCTACTGTTGATCAGGGTAAAAAGACAGAGACTAATGACTTGCATGGTCAAGAATGAGAATTGAAACACCACACCTTCTCATCCTCCCTCCTACACACAAGCTGACATAACACAAAGGCAAGATCCTGTTTCTGTATAGCACTCTCAGTAACACCAACACAGTGGCCATGGTCTGAAGCAACACATCAGTATTTGCACATACCAGGTGTGCGGTGTAGAAAGTGTCATGCTCATTAAGGACTGCTTTCGCCATATAACCTTTGTTATGCAACCTCTGTCTCCTTGATTCTAAACTTCTCATTTCAGAGGGGGTATTGTTGCCAAGGCACTGTTGTGGTCAGTTGGCTAATAATAAGGGAGAGTTGTTGTGTTCAACATATTGAAGGTTTAATGAGGTTTTCTTCCTGGGTTTTTCTCTGAGACCTTGAAGCAGGTTATTAGCTAAATCACAGTCTTGTATAGCCAGACGTTTGAATTGTGGCACAAAATCTGGTCCTCCACTTCTGGCCAAGAACCATATACTTTTACAAAAGGAGACTTTCCAGACCATCTCAAGCTGAAACTGAGGGTATGTTTACATGACAACAATGTACTTGAAACAAAACAAGCCAAAAAAAAAAGCATTTTTTTTGTGTACAGATGACAACTTTGTCAGAACAATCCCCATTCACACGGAACCACAAAAACGACTACAAACACTCTATTATGCATGCCAGGCCAGTAGTTGACGATGTCACTTTGTAAAGGAACACTACATGCCTATAGACTGAACCAAACTGAACACGTAGTACCATAGACTGTAAAAAAAATATGGACGTAGTGTCCAAGACGTCACCCGTAGGTTTCTGAAGAGCGTTTTTGAAGCCTAAAGTCGGCCAATGCCATCTTGGCAGTGCGTCACCGCGCATCACTCAGATAACTGAAAATGGGCAAAGAGGCGAGACGTGGCTGGAGCTGAGGTGACGTGATGACTAACAGACAGCAGACAAACGGCTAGTAGTGACAGCAGCAGCAATCCACCTGTCCTTTAATTATGTAGAACTTTAAAGGGTAACTCAACCTCAGTTCAGAGCCTAACTCCACCCACTGGAAATATTTGAAAAATGCTGGAAAAAGTGGGCAGAGCCCAGAGGGTACGAACTGAGGGTGGGGCTGAGCGTCAATACTCGCAATTCCAACTCCTGACTCGCTACAGTGGTTCTGACGGAACAAGATGTTTATATACCAGGGGCTGAGCCTATGCGAAGGGCGTGGTGAGCTCACTTCAGGGGCGTGGTAGTGAGCCGTTGGAAGAGCCAACATACGTCAGGATGACCAACAACGTCCATTAGGAAAATTCAACTGCAGTAGCCACCGTTCAACCTTAAGAGGGCAGCACTAAGACGTTTTTACACCATATATTATAGAATTAAGACACTATACCCAAATGTCAAAACATTTACTTGAGTCAATGAACAGCACTAATAAAGCCCTGCATAGACCAAATATAAATGAATAGCCATAATGCATAAAAAGTTTACTGTATTTAGTTGAAAATGGTGTTAAAGTAAAAAAAAGTAAACACCCCCTGACTCTTTTAGATTGCCTAAGTGTATCAATGTTCCAGCTCAGGTTTTTATGCTGTTTATTTAAAATAAATGAAGCTTTCACACATTTGTTGGATTGATGTTTTAAATTGACTAAATTTTCTATTTTTTGAGAGTCATAATTCCCTCTGGGTCCCCTAGAGCCCTCAAGCCATAGATCTCTTGTCTAAACAGAATTAGCCCTAGAAAATCTACCGTGTTGTCCATGAGTTGTGTGATAGAATCAGAAACATCCATATCAGATTTTACTCATAATGCTTTAGTGTCCCAGCAGCCGTGCATATAGGAACCTAACTGACAGTGATATGTGAATGGAATATCTTCTAATGGCCCAGCACAACCTTGGTTTCCCTGGTGACTTTGCTTTATTAAGCAGCATTCAGTAACATTTTATGACTTGATAAGCATGTTGCTGAAAAGCATTCCATCATTTTTAATTACAATTTGCTCTTCCATCCCATCACATGGTCAATGCTGAAGTGAAAGGTTTAAAAGCAAGGACCAGTGCTCTCCAATATGCATTAAAAACAAAACGGAGTGTAAAAGCATTTCTGATTTAATTAAGGCAAATGATGTCACAACACATGCATTTACAATGAACTGATGACATAAATTAATTTTTTTATATCCTGGCACTAATGACCGGATTTGTCAGGTGAAAACAGTTGACATTGACTCCATCCACAGTGCTGAGCTTTGTCTGCATAATGAGGTCATCACGCAGGCAGCACTTTATTGATTTAGAGTCAAGCATTAGAACATTTCCTGTGCCTGTAAAGCAGTGCTTGCTGATGACAGGTCTGCTCTTCCCTGTGTCTTTGACAATGCTTTGTGAATTCAGCATGTGTTGGCTGTGTATTCACACATTCGCTTTGTTCTAAATCAATGAAAGGGCTAACAATGACAGCATGTATATGAAAGAAAAAAAGGAACACGTTCCTTCAAAGGAAAGGACTGAGAGGACAGAAGAGGATATAGTTTGAAAGTGACAATATAATGTGCTATTAGTTGCTTAACTGAAATTAATTTCTTATCTTTCAGATATAATAGCTGCACACCAATTAAAGTCATAAACGGGTATTCACAAACATTTTTGCATCCGTAACAAGACATTTTTATAACATACCTTAGCACTTAGCCAGTATTGGAGATTTTTTTTAATGTATCATATCGAATGATTTTTATTTGTGCGACTCATTTCCCCCTATTTTTACATTTAGAGTAGCCTACATTTTCTATCATCTGCTCACTTAAGCAATTCTTAAAAAAAAATCTACTACTGTCTAAATTCACTTTGCATTTAAGTCTGGAAGTCATTTATCTCCATATGTGAAGAAAATAAATATTATAATTTTGTGTAAATGTTTACAGTGAAGCATGTTGCTCAAGACACCCAAAGTACTTCACTTTTTACACGTACACGAGGGTCAGGTACAGTGTGCGTGGCACAAATGTTTGTCATGAGAAGAGTAGGGGAGACCGAGTATAGTTGTAACACGGGGAGAGTTGTAACACTACCAATTCCACGAATCACAGATAAGATTGGAGTCATATGACAGTTTCAGTTTCCTTTGGCTTCCTTTACGATCCCACATGGAGATAGTGTTGCTATCTCTCCTGAAGCTACAGCATTTCTGAGGTAAGAAAAAAAAAAGATAATATTTGTTTAGTACTTCTACCGTTGTAGACAATGTTGTATGAGTTAAATCAGGTCAAAGTGTAGTTAAGAATGGTGTATCAACCTGCTAATTTCAAAGCACCATGCTAATACAGCTAGCAGGTAGGTTGTAACATTTTTGTGATATTAATAATTCTACAGAATGCCTATGTTTGTTAATTTGCTCTCTCTCACACACACACCCATATGAATGTGCACATACAGACATGCACAAACAAACGCACACGTGTGCATGCACACACAATATTTACATTTACGCATGTGGCAGATGCTTTTATCCAAAGCAACTTACATTGCATTCAAGGTACACATTTTTACATTTTGTCAGTTCTTGCTTTCCCTGGGAATCGAACCCATGACCTAGGCGTTGCTAACAACACGCTCTTATTGTTTGAGCTACAGGAAACAATATGCACATACACTCCCCATATTCACACATATTTTATTGTTGCAGCCATTCATTTAAAATAAAACTTTTGTTGTGGCATATCACTTGGAGTACCCTTAGTTTTTGAGCATTTTGCTTACTTGTTACAACCTACCCCAGTAGTGGGGTAGGTTGTAACAAAGGACCAATTTGTATTTGTCATCATCTCACAAAGTCTGTGATATAGTTGAAGATATTTAAATTGTTGCCATATGTAGTAGACAAATGTGGGTACCGTAGCTAAAAAAAAAAAAAAAAAAAAAAGGTAGTTTTAGATGCTGAAGAAAAAAAGTGTTACAACCATACCCGGTCTCTCCTACGCGCTGAACGCGCACCTCCGGATTTTTTTTTCACTTAGGTTGCACATGCGCATTTACATTTTTTTTTGCAGTATTTACATGGGTGTAACCATAGTTTAACTCGTGGTGAGAGACTCAAAACTGCGCATGCGTCTAACTCCTGTGTACGCCTATGAGTCAAGTTTGCAAGGCTGTGCGTTCGACTATGCCTATACGCTCGTGTACGCGTAAAAAGAAAAAAAATGTACGTGCCTAAATCCTAAATGTATTAATACTTTTCCAGTCTTATGCTGCCTTCACGTGCTCTCGGAATTATCGTAAATACGAGTTTCCTGGGTAAACAACTGCTCATGAACGGCAAGTCAAAATTTTAATACGATGAGCTTGTAATCACGACTTGGGAATTATCAAATTTCCGATAGCACGTGAAAGCGGCATTAAACGTCCACTGAAGTGGCTTGAAACCCACTGCATTATTCAATGTGTTGACATAATTTCCACTGAAACATGAAGACAGACGGGACGTATTGAACAGCTCCTCCCCCTTTTAAAATAGCCAATAGCATTTAGTTTACATCACAGTTCAGCCATAGCTGTTAAACTCGGTAAAGTTTTCTCCTAATCTGTAATCGGTTCTCCTCCAAATACCCTCCATATTGCTTTAAAATATAGCATTCTGTGCAGAATTCAAATGGTTCCGATATAGTTTGTGGTCTGCATCGACTCGCGCACATGATCCAGTCTGTATTACAGTATTGTGTCTCTAGACCGGAGCAGACTGTGTGCGCGCTGCCGTGGATTCACGTGACACTAGTGAAACCAGACTTTATTCGCCCTAATGGAAAGCATATTTACACTGTCTGAATCATTCCCTATCCCCTATATAGCGGACTATGTGCCATTTGCCATGTAGAAAATATGTGAACGAGTGACCGAGCAAACCTAAAGAAAGTCCTGCCAAACTTTCACCAGCACGTCTCCTGCCCCACACGAGGAGCAAACACGCTGGATCATTGCTACTCTCCGTTCAAGAACGCCTATAAAGCGCGGTCAGTTCCAGCGTTTGGCAAATCGGATCATGCCGCCATTTTCCTCACTCCCGAATACAAACAAAAGCTCGTTCAGGAACCCCCGGTGAGGCGGGAAGTTAAGCGTTGGTCGCCCCACTCAGAGACCGCGCTTCAGGCAGCTCTTGACGATGTGGATTGGGACATGTTCCGAGCGAGTTCAGCCGACGTAAGCGAGTTCACAGAAGTGGCGCTTTGCTTCATCGACACGCTTACAGAGCAAGCCACGCAAACAATAACAATAACGTCCTTCTCAAATCAGAAACCTGGGTGGACAATTCAATCCGCGCTGCAGTGAACACACGCACTGCCGTTTACAACGCCAGTCTCCTTTCAGGGAATATGAATGAATACAGATCGTCCTGCTATGCTCTCAGACGAGCAGTTAAAGCAGCAAAACTCCGTTACAAAGACCGAGTGGAGTCTCATTTCCAACTCAACGACTCGCGGCGCATGTGGCAGGGACTGAGGTCCATCTGCTCGTTTGGATCTAAATCCTCTGCAGAGGTGAGCGCTGATATCGTCGCTCGTGAATGAGTTAAACTCTTTCTACGCGCGCTTTGACTGTAACCGCGGCAACGCGACTCCGCCAAGTGGCGCGTCAGAGGGAATTACTCAGAGCAGCAACAACCACGTGATCTCTGTCTCGGAGGATGAAGTTCGGAGGGTACTCAAGCGTGTGGACGGAAAGCTGCTGGGCCAGATGGTATTTCAGGTCGTGTTCTGCGGTCCTGTGCTGATCAGCTCGCCGGGTTGTTTACATCTATCTTTAATGAGTCCCTCGCTACATCTGTGGTCCCCACCTCCTTCAAAAAATCCACCATCATCCCTGTCCCTAAGAACAGTAAACCCTCTTGCCTAAATGACTATCGTCCAGTGGCTCTCACGTCTATAGTCATGAAGGTCTTTGAGAGACTCATTAAAAACACCATTTGCACCTTCATTCCTGACACTTTGGACCCTCTTCAGTTTGCCTATCGTCCCAATAGATCGACTGAAGATGCCATCTCTCATGTCCTCCACTCCTCCCTCACTCACATCGACAGCAAAAGTGGGAACTACGTAAGGCTGCTATTTATTGACTATAGCTCAGCCTTTAACACCATAGTTCCCACCAAGCTAACCTCCAAACTCCTGGATCTCGGCCTGAATCCTTCTCTCTGCCACTGGATTGAGGACTTCCTCACTGGCAGGCCTCAGGTGGTGAGAATAGGCCAGTCCACCTCCACCTCCATCACCCTGAGTGTGGGAGCTCCACAGGGCTGTGTCCTGAGTCCCCTGCTCTACTCGCTCTACACGCATGACTGTTTGTCCACACACAGCTCCACCTCTATCATCAAATTTGCTGATGATACTGTTGTCCTGGGCCTCATTTCCAACAACAATGAGACGGCATACTTGGACGAGGTGGAGCATCTAACATCATGATGCCAGGACAACTGTCTCTCTCTGAATGTTGGCAAGACCAAAGAAATGATTGTGGACTTCAGGAAGAGACAGCAACGGACATACTCCCCCCTCATGATCAGCGGGTCACCAGTAGAGAGAGTGAGCAGCTTCAAGTACCTGGGAGCCAGACGTTCATCTCCGAGGACCTGACCTGGATTGCTCACATTCAGACACAGGTGAAAAAAGCCAGGCAAAGACTGTACCACCTGCGCCAGCTGAGGAAATTCAGGGTTTCACCAGCTATCCTGAAAACTTTATATTTAGGGGCGATAGAAATTGCATTAACTCAGTGCATCACAGCGTGGTATGGGAACAGCACCAGTCATGACCGCAAAGCCCTGCAAAGAGTTGTGCGCTTATCCGAGCGTATCTCAGGGTCAGCTCTCCCGTCTCTGCAGGACGTCTACACCAAACGCTGCAAAGGTAGAGCTACTAATATCATCAAGGACTCTAATCACCCTGCAAACCCTCATTTCACGCTGCTGCCATCTGGTAAGCGCTTCCAAAGCCTGATGGCCAAAACTGAGAGACTCAGGAGGAGCTTTTTCCCCCAGGCCATCAGACTCCTGAACTCAGTCACTTAACATCACGTGACTTCACTTCAGGATAAACATCGATACACTGACATTGCACTGCACTTTCTGTTCTCGTTGTTACTGTGTAACAACCTGTTATAAACCTGTTTGCACATTATACTTCTTTGTACATTTGTTAACCACATATTTATAAGTCTACAGTTTACTACTCGCTGCACAGTTTACTTCACTTATTTTATTCCACTTCTTATTCTTATTTTTTACTTTTTTTTTCTTCTACTTGACTTGATTATTTATAATTCTACAGATATATATATAGTACTTTTTTATTCTATTTCTATTATAATTTCTTCCTTGTGTTTTTAACTGTGAATTTGCACTGTCCATGGAGCGGACCTGTTTACATTTCACTGCCGGTTGTATATTCTGTATATAACTGTGTATGTGACAAATAAAACTCTTGAATCTTGAATCTCTTGATTACAGCTTCAGCGTCCATTTATAATGTAGGGGGCGGGATGCTTTAGAGAGCATTTGATTGGACAGAAAATCTGATGAGAAGCTGAAGTGCTGAGTGATGTCATCAAAATCACTGATCCATATTGGTGGAAGCGAAAGACTGTATGTTTTGAATGCTTCTAAATGCAGTCATTGTTTTGGAGCACACTAGCTTATAGATAACAGTAAGACTGACATATTCATATTAAAAGCCAAAAAAAAAAAAAAAAAAAAAAATGCAGTTTAAGATTTCATTGGAATCCCTGCTGTGATTTTTATTTTTTTCACCTCTTGCTGTCTAAACAACTACTGTTCCTTCAGTTATGGTTATGATGATGTAGTGAAAGACACAAACAAGCAGTCCCTGTTTGATAAAGGGAGAAATGTAATGAGCTGAGGTCTATGGCTCACACACAAGCACACACGAGGGAGAGATAAAGAAAACGGAGGATATAGTTCCTGTCAAGATATATTTATTTATTGGTTGATCTTTTTCATTGGAATTAAATCATATACAGTAGAGAAACACAAGAGCAAACATGTATAATGAATAGATGCCCAATTAAATCAAATTAGGTCAAAATATTTTATGACATTCTGATTGCATACAGTATGGCTCACAATGTTATTCAGTAGCCAGAAAGCTTTATACAGAATGGACCTCAAAAACCAATAAAAACTGAAAATTGTTACAGAAATTCATCAGTGTTTTATAGAAACAAAATCTTGTCAGTTTTAAATTTAAACAAAAATATCTTGACCCCTGTTTCTATTAACAAGAATTAGGCAGCAGGCTACAGTAGGTCTGCTCACAGTTCAGAAATACACATTTGAAAACAAAATAATCCTTTCATGTTTTTAAAGAGTAGAAAATTATTTTAATACTATTTCTTATATACATACAAGGCACTTTGAGAATTTTTTTTCCAAGTCTAAATCACTTAAAGGATATCAAGCTGCATTCTCATCCAGCGTGTTTAAAGAGTGAGTACCACCCAGCGAGGCAAAACCATATGGGAAACTAATTTACCAGAAAGGAGCAGAAGCATATAGTTTCATAAATTCCATTGAATAGAACATATTATTATTATTATTATTATTATAATCCATTACTAAGCAGACCTAGTCATAAGTAATAAGATTGCACATTCTCATTTATTGATGTGTACTTGTTGATTTAATCATCGATACAGAGACATGCTCTTGCTCTGATAAAGGTACATGTATCCATCACAAAAGAGTCGCTTCGCCACACCTTCCATCTCTCGAGGCACTTGATTTGCCAGCTGAGCCAGAGACATATGTAGGTACTGGCCAACCTCTGGGCATGCACGCACTTCTGGGATATTATAGCCATTGCTTTCACCTACAAACAGGTAAGTGTATGATATAATGTGCAAACTCAGCAAAAATGTGGAACTCAAAACAAGCACACATTCCACACACATTCACTTACCAATGCGGTCAGCCATACTATCAAAGAAGATCCAGTCAGTATCCTGAGGTCCGTATTTTACGAAAGAAACGTAGTGGCTGGTCTCTATGCACAGCACAGCAAACAGCTCCAGTTTCTCCTGTGGAGGAGTGCGTGGATCAGACCCTGAACTCTGTGAGTGAGAGAAGCCCCGAGGAAGATGCAGGCTTATGGGTGTGTGCCATCGACGCTGAGGGTGAGAGTGAACCTACATAAACAATAAATCAAGATAGTTTATGATTATGGTGCATTAAAATGTAAGAAAATTATTTATTGTGAAATTAACAGGTCAGGGTGCATGATTAAAACAGTACTTTTGCATGTTTTAAACAGTACTTTTTAAAATAAACTGATTTTATTATGTGATCAAACCTATGAAGGTGCACCTAAGAAAGGACTGCATCAATATAAATGGAAAATAATATTCAGATAAATGAAAAATGTTTAACACCCTACCTGAGTGGAACATTTCAAACAGAAATATTTGAATCCTGTATCACTAAACAATGTGTCTCTGAAACACTCAGCACACTCTTCCTTTGCTAGCTGACCACACAACACACAGGGCTGAGGACCTAATGAACAAATGTACATAAACACACACCTCAGATGACTTAATCGAACACGTAGAAACCGGGAAGTGCATCAAGAGGAAAGCCCTGAGATATTAATAATTGTATGAACGGTTAAGACAAGTTACCATCAGCGAGAAGACCTGTGATGTCCAGTTCAGTAGAAGGAATGATTTTTGGAAACATTTTGAAACTCTTCCCTGAGCGAGGCATAGTAAGAATCAGACAGGCAGGCACCTGGAGGAATAAGTAACAGTTTGATCACACAATAACTTACACATCTAGATTGTGGATCTATTTCAATAAGATACTGTATCAAGAAAAACACATACGAGTTTTATATTCATTTGGATTCACGCCAGAAATATTTACACAGAGAGAAACGGCACCATCTGCAGGTCAAGCATTGAATGTCCAACCAAAATAGGACAAATAAAGAACTGAAAGCAGAGTCTCAAACACAAAACATGCAAAGAGAAGAAAGATACCTCTGCTAGTTTCAGACTGTTGCTGAAAAACGAATGTTCCAGTAGCTGTTGAACCGTCGGCAGGACTAAATGGTGGTTATAATCCATAAAGATTTGGTAGTAGTAACAGCTTTGCTCTTTATGTCCACTTCCTGATGGGGTGCTGAAGACAGATAAAGTGATTCAAATATATGAATACATGAACTCAAAAAAATTGGTAGAAACTAGAAGGCATTCTCTTAAGAAGCCAAGACATATTTTGCAGAAGTAATCTCTGAAAATGACACATTTGGAACAGCGATTCGGTGTAATAATATACTGATACTTAAGGGCCGATTAACACTTGGTCACTTCAAAGTGTTTTTACAGATCAGATAGCAAAGGGATAGTTCACCAAAAAATAAAAATTATCCCATAATTTACTCATCCTCAAGCCATCCTAGGTGTACATGACATTCTTCTTTCAGACGAATAAATAAAGAGTTATATTTAAAAAAACAAATTCTGGGTAATCCAAGCATTATAATGGAAGCCCAAAATTTAAAGACTGAAAAAAAACTGCATCCATCCATTATAAAAGTAATTCACACGGCTCTGGGTGGTTAATAAAGGCCTTCTGAAGTGAAGCAATGCGTTTACGTGTTAGAAAAATATCCATATTTAAAACTTTATAAAGTAAAATATCTAGCTTCCGGCAGACCACCACATTCAAGCTAGATATTTTACTTTATAACGTGTTAAACATGGATATTTTTCTTACACAAATGCATCGCTTTGCTTCGGAAGGCCTTTATTAACCACCCAGAGCCGTGTGGATTACTTTTATAATGGATGGATGCACTTTTATCCCTTTAAAACTGTTCCTTTTTACATTTGGCCACATAAATGCGTTTCGGAGGGTCATAGAATCTGATCACAGAAAATGCATAAAGTGATCAGGTATAAATAGGCCCTAAAATATTACAATTTTTGTTTTGTTTAGCATTGTTGTTTATAATATAAATAAATATATAATAGTTGGGATTCATTATTTGCCACTACCTCAAAAAGTACTAAGAATAATTAATAAAATCATAAAAGGAACAAAATAGCTAAAGTCCTTATGATTCCCAGAAACATATGATAAAAATCAATGAAAAGGTGCCCTACCAGAGTTTAAGTGGTGGATCTAGAGAGAGAATCTCTTGCATGATGAGAGAGAGGAACTCTTCGGGATCTGTACACATTAAGAAAAAACACTATGCTTAGTCCAATTCCATAAAACAGCCAAGAGATCTTTTATAGATAATGAGATATAAATAATTTGTGGAAACAGCTGTGTAATATTTTGGATCTGTGTTTTGATGACTTGCAGAGAAATGTAAAGTTGGATATTGTCCTTCAATATTCTGTTTGAAATCTGACATAGTTAACAAAGCCGGATATGGCTTTGACATCAAGAAGATAGCGTACCCTTCTCATCTGTGGTGTATGTGGGGCAGCGTTCCCGATTTTGTAATTGCTTCCGAAGGTTCATCACACTGCGCTCTGATACAAAACCATGCCTGTAAATACGAGAGAAAATGTAGTTATTTGAGCTCTCCCATACATGTGCTGTATGGGTGGCTGAAAATTCTCTCAAATTTCAATTTTACAAAATAAAAAAATATATCAATACAAAGTTGAAAGCTCACTTGCGGAGAGGATTGACAATGCTTTTCAGTAGAATGCTTTGAATGGTTTGATGTTGCGTGGATTTAAAAAGCAGAGAATCCAGAACTGATGAACAGGAAAACACACTGGATAAAAAAAAAAAAAAAAAAAAAAAAAAAAAGAAATTAGACCATATTAATTATATATATTTGAATTGCTATTTGGCGATTCACATGAAATCTGTACATTATATATACTTTATTCATATATCTACTTTATACAATATTTTTTAAGGTTTTCTTAAAAAACATTACATTTGCATGTAATCAGTAAAGTTTATAACTCTTTTCATCTTCAACAAAGGGTCTATGATAAGTTCTAACCTGAACAGGGCAGAGTCCATATAACAGGAGTTGCAGTGACCCTGAATGCCCTTCATCTGACCAATCAATCGCTTTGACACATCTTCTGTTCTAATAGGTGGTACATTCTCCTCTTCCACTGATACAAATGCCTTATCTGTTACAGAGAAAAAGAATGAGGCACAAAAGTAAAGTTGCACTACAGTAGGTGGTGACGTATATTGTGGTCATAATCTACCAGTGCAGTCCTTGAGAAAGTTTCACTTTCTACTGCTAAACACCTGACACGTATATGTTGTAATTTAAAAAAAAAATCTATAGGCGAGGACTTATAACCAGGTCTTACCAGAGTGTCCATTAAACACCTTCTTCTTTGCAGCAGAGAAACGATCATCAGGCTGACAAGATGACAGTTTCACAAATAAACCACTTTGTGGAGGACATTTAAAGTACTGTTTTCCTTTATATGTTCCATCACTCACTCCACTGCCTTCCTCCTAAGAGCAAATACATATAATAATAAAAAATTGGATGGTTAAATATTTTAATTTATTTCAGAATGACAGGAAATCCTGAAAGATGACAACTGATACAGTGTATAAAGAATATAGCCTACCACTTCCAGCAAAGCACTCTTCTCAGGATAATCAGGTAAATACCCAATCCAGCGTACAATTCCATAAGCTATTTTTTTCCCCACAATAAACTGCACTAGGGAGTCAACAGAAATCTCTTCAGAATCAGTAACATCCCCCGTCTCTGGGCTCTGAGAAGTGTCCATTTTTTCAGTTTCATCTGGTCATGAAAAAAACAAAAACAAAATTAAAAGTTTTTTTATGAAACTAACCCCATTATATTGAAAGGATAGACATTATTGTTCATGTAAATGCTTATCCCCAAATACTCTGGTTGTACTAGGTGTTCTTCGTGTAAGTACACATGCATATGTTACCTTTATTTAACAGTTCCTCTTTGATTACACAATCCAATGGGACGGTCATTTCTCCCCCTTGCTTCCCCTCTTCATCTTTATCCTGAGAAGAGGAATGTTTTAGGAAATCATCCTGACCTTTTATTACAACACTGTACTAAAACTCATCTTTGCATGACAGGTGAACATCATGTGTACATACTGTTTTGTTTTTATAAAACAAAGTATAATAAAGTATATATAAGTCTGAGTTTTAGTTTTATCTTCAGCTCTAAGGAAAGTGTTCAAAGAGGAGTTTTACAGGAAAAGTTCACCCAAAAATATATATTTTTGCCATTATTTAATCACCCTAATTTTTTCCAAACATGTATGCTGTTATTATCCTTTTTTTAATTGTTTTTATGTGGAACACAAAAGGAGAAATTCTTCAAAATTTCTCCTTCTGTGTATGACTGAAGAAAGCCAAACAGGCTTAGAACCACAGTAAGTAAATAATTCCTTTTGGGTCAAACTATTCTTTTGGATCACTCTAATGAGAAGTCAGTACTCACAGTAGATATAAGAACCATTTTACCATCTGGTTCGTCCTTTATAGCCATAACCATGCCATGGTGAACATTTGTGTCACCAAAAAAGGTTACTCTGTCTCCAACAATGAGAGGCTCAGTAGATGTCATGGACAGGGAAGACTGAGTTGGAAGTGACGGTGCCGAAGGTTTATCATCCACTGGCTTGATTCGTGAAAAAGGGGCAAAAATGCCTGAGTTTCTGGGACAGGTGAAGTAAGTTTTCGAGAGGTAGGAACCCTCATTTTGGCCTTTTCCTACATCTTCACCCTAAGAACATAAGATAATACAGGACTTCCATAAAACCCTTAGTAGATGATTTGTACTGCTCAACCTATTATTTCTTCAACAATACTCTCTCACACACACACACACACACACACACACACACACACACACACACACACACACATTACTCACTTGCAATTCCACCCCAAAGAATACTCCGGTTATAGGATCAGAGCCACAAGACATGATACTGCCAATATATCGAATCACACCTTTGAGCCATTGCGCTTTATATTCCACATGCACCTTACAGCCTTTGGACAGACTTGAAGCCTCCTTTAAAGAGTTACAGTCTTTCAGTGCCAACAGTCGCTCTTCCTTTGATTCAAGAGCCAGCAGTAATTCTGCTGATCTGAGTGACAATGGCATCAGGAGAACTTGATCAAGAGATACATCCCATGTTGTACCCATACAAACAACAGGCAAAATGTTTGTGTCGTTCCTCTTTTGCCTTGCATCAAATTGTTGTTTATCTATATAGCATATTTCACCAGCCTTTATGTACCTATGTGGTGAAGGTGGTTGTGCAGTTATGATGAAGTATATCTTCTTGTTGGCTGAATCCATTTCTTGAAAATGTCACTTGGAGAACTGAGGTATGTCAGGCTTTCAAGTTGATACCAGTGTTTCCAATATGGGAAAAGGCCTATAGCACTGGAGTCAGTTACTTGTCCACTTCCTCTGAGCAATGCATATTGTTCCTCTACATGCACTGTGTGTCAATCAAACATTTCCAAGTTAACAAAAGTAAATAATTTAAAACAACCGTGCTGGTAGATGCTGTGTAGACACTCTGCAAAACAGTCAATAGTTAGTGATAGTAAGCTTTGTTTGTTAATTGATATATTGACCTGGTAAGTTAGAGTGTCTATATGGCTAAAATTAATGAAGTTTAAATGAAACTTTGCTAAAGTTTTTAGTTTAACTACTCTGAAGCTAAGTTACATCGTTAAATTAATAATTCCTAATTAAACTGTGCAAACATTCGAACTTATTATGCTCATTACTTACCGATTTCAGTTAACGTCAGTACTTTCGATTTCTGTAACCAAAAACGAAACTCGTTAAAAACTGTCGACCTTCTTCCAAATAAGAAATACACAAGTTGCTAGAATAATGATGTGATTGTCAGAGGTTTAAGTCTATATGAAACTAATCTCCAGACATATTGTCGGGCTGTAAAGTTTCTGACAACAAGCGCAGTTTATTTGAGCTCGAAAACAAAACCGTAGAATCATCTGTTGAGAGGCGTGTTGTGATTGGATGGTGCTTCTATACGTAATCACAGGCGACGTCGCGATTTTATGACAGCGTGTTTTGGTGTGAAGATGGCTGAACGTGAAGCGCTTAAGAGAGAAATAGAGGAGCTGCAAAGTAAGTGTGATTATTTTATTTATATATCGATCTTATAGTGTAATTCAACAGTGCTTTCAGCATTACTCCAAACTCTACGTTCGTTATTAGCCACATTTAAAGAAGCGTTCAGTAACAATTTGGCTGACCTAACGGTTATTCACTAAAGCTAAGCCAATACTGTAATGTGTCTGGAGTAACGTCCCCTTTTGAGATGTTTATATGTTTTTTATTCATGTTATTTTTTATTTTCCTCGCTGTTTGGTGGTTATTTGCTGCTTGTTGCTGTTGAACAGGTTCAGAAAGTATCCAGGGCAGTAGCAGAAACGACAGCGACAGAAATGTCCTTTTTTAATGGCGAATGTCTCTGTTCGTTTATCTGCTATTAATATTTGCTATGCTTAATAATATTCTATTCTATATAACATTCTCTTCAGGCTGCTGTCACATGTATTTGCTTTCTTGGTAGCTGTTGAATTATGTAGCTAATATAAAATGGTTTTGATAAAAATATATATTAATGGTTGAAAACGATGATCTCTAAAATCTGCAAACTTTGAAACCACAATTACATAAAAGTTTTTTGTGACATTATAAGGTAATAGACCTTTATAACAAGATAGCAAAATTAATACAATAAAGTCTAGCAGTGTTTATTGTTTAATGATTTATGCATACATTCTATAATTTTGTTTTTATGATTACATATACTTTGCATTTGTATATTTGTACATCTATATTATTTCATTTAGTTTAAATTAATTTGAAGTATTTGAGATAAATGGACAATAAAAAAAAAAATATATATATATATATATATATATATATATATATATATATATATATATATATATATATATATATATATATAAATAAAAATAAGTCTTTTTAATTTCTTTAAAAGTGTTTTTCTTTAATTGCCAATGCAATGGTTGAGCTAAATTGATATTATCTAATTGTGTTCTTATATTTAGAACTTTAAGGAACACACCGACTTTTTGGGACTTTAGCTTATTCACCGTATCCCCCAGAGTTCGATAAATCCATACATACCATTTGACGCACCCACCGCTAGCCTAGCTTAGCACAAAGACTAGAGGTAAGTGCATGAAAATAGTCCCCAGCACGCTCTCTGTTTATGTTGACAGAAGTTAGCCTATTTTCAAGCGCTGCATAATATCACTGCACCCATGGTACGGCAGCAAAGTTCCCTATTTATTACGCAGGAATGAGAGTATAGTTCCTAGCCATATCGGTCTAGAAAATCACAACTTTTAATTTTCCGTCAGTCTTAGTACACGTCACAACATGTAAATAGGAAAATGTTGCTGTTATTTTGTCACTTATTGAGCAGTAGGCTAGATGGAGCCGTTTACCTCCAGTCTTTGTGCTAAACTAGGCTAGCGGTGGGTGCGTCAGTCAGAGTTAAGGCATGCACGGAGATGAGAATGGTATGTATGGACTTATCTAACTCTGGGGGATACAGTGAATAAGCTAAAGTCCCAAAAAATCTGCATTTTCCTTTAACTTTGATCAAAATTGACATTTAAGATGAATTTGTTCTGATACAGTTTAACTCGGAGTTCTTGTCATATTTTATTACCATTTTCTAAACTATAGCAAATAAACTGTGATAATGTGAGGAATGTTGAAGGTGTCTGAATACATTTTGGTTTGACTGTGTATGTATATGTATATATATATATCTTGCATTGATTGACGTTTATCTGACTCCTTTTAATCTGGTCAATTGAGCTTGAGTTTAGGCTCATGACTTTGAATGCTATCTAATTTCACACACTATTTCTTGTCTTTGCAGACCTCATTAATGACTATAAAAGCACTCATGGTGACATTCCCTCAAGCTCTGCCCAGTGGGGTAGTGCCAGATGTGGTTCAAGGAGGGGCCAGAGTCAGGGTCATGCCTCACACAATACACAGTCATATTCATCACTGCCACAGCCGTATGTGCCTCATTCTTCTGGCTGCTGGAGGAAAACATACTCCCTTAACAACAAGACCAACAGGGCTGTTGGGAGTCATGTGTCTCCCCCAGCTCTGGAGCACCTGAACCAGCCACCTCACCACAATACTACATCTGGAGCCACTGCTACTAGGGATAGTCTTGGACTTGTTGGAAATAACAGCGTTTTTCAGTTGACAGCTGAACAAACCAAAAGTAAATCTGCAACATATTCGCTCAGTGTCCAAAGTGAAACTTCAAAGGTGAGGAAAAGTGAAGCCAGTGGAAAAAGCACTGTGCTTATACCTGCAACAGGAAAAAACAATCATGGCTGTTCATCTACCAATGAACTAACGGACTCTACTTCCTCATCAGAGCCTGAAGGGAAGATAAAACCCACTTTGAAATCATCATCAGCTATGAGCAATCCCTCTATCCCTTCAACTGTCAGACTTCCAGCTAAACTTCAAGTCAAACCACACCTCCCCACTTCTGCCTTATCCAATAGGACTGTCGTAATGCCATCAGCAAATAAAGATTCTCCTCCTATGGCTTCTTCTACATCTAACCTTCCATCTCAGGCTTCCTTGAGTCCCACAAAGCTCCAGCTTAAGCTTGACTCAACTCAGACACATACAGCCTCGCCATGCCATAAAAAATCTCGGTTTACTTGGGTGAAAAACCAAGAGATGGTAAACATAAAAAGCACACCTAAGCCAGTGACTTCTCTCTCCCCAGCCTCTGGATCCTCTCTAGGGACAGCCACTGTCAGAAGAGTCTCGAGCTCCAATAAGAGGGTGTCTCGCAAGCCTTTGTCTCTTTCCCTTGGAGCTCCTAAGACCTCAAAGTACACCTGGGTGTCTTCATCTTGCTCCTTGTCAACAGCTGGGAAAGCAAACACTTCAACGAAAGTGCTACGCAAGCCTCTTTCACCCAAATCTCTTAAAGTCCTTGTAAGAACCTCTCAAGGTGGACTGGAGGGACCCAAGAAAGAAAAGACGACAACTTCATCCAAAAAATCTAGAGATGGGGGTGCTGCTACATCCCATGTTGGACATGCCAGCCGCTATCGCTGGAAGGCGGCTGGACAAAATGCAACAGCAAATGCATCTAGCGCAACTTCTAGGACTACGCATAAGAGCACAGTGTATCGATGGACAGCTAATAAGAATGGTCAAAAGGGGGAAAAGGGTTCTGCTGTGTCCTCAAGCTCAGCCCGCATTAACCCTACTACCACTCTACTGTCAGCTGGTGCCTTCAAGCTCAGGAGCCGAACCAAGATCATCAGAAAATCTATTTGCAAGTAAGAGTTCTGCTTTTTAAAGGCCAATTCACACTGCACCAACAGACGCCGACCAGCGGCAACAGTCGCGTAGTCAGGTTTTGTTGGATCAGTGTGATCAGCTGTCGGTGTCTGTTGCCATTGGTTGGTGCTTGTTTTTGTTGTTTGTTGGGTCATTTACATAACAACGTTTTGGGAGCCTAAAAACTCAAACTTTTGAAAACGGGTTTCAAAGTGCACATTTTTTGAAAACAATACCGTTATAAACTACAAAAATGCAGTGACATCATGCGCATGTCTATTACGCTTTCAGTCTATAGACACTTTACAAAGAGACATTGCCAACTACTGGCCTGGCATGCATAACACAGTGTTTTTAGTCATCTTGTAATATACCATATGACAAGATCATAATGCAGTGTACCATAATGTGGGAAGTTTTGAATAATATTAGAGATGCACTGATATTTAAATTTTTGGTAGCCTGATACTATAAACAGATGATTATTTTATGGCCAATATTGGCTAAATGCCTGATATTCAAATTTTATATATATAATATACACTCACCTAAAGGATTATTAGGAACACCATACTAATACTGTGTTTGACCCCCTTTCGCCTTCAGAACTGCCTTAATTCTACGTGGCATTGATTCAACAAGGTGCTGAAAGCATTCTTTAGAAATGTTGGCCCATATTGATAGGATAGCATCTTGCAGTTGATGGAGATTTGTGGGATGCACATCCAGGGCACGAAGCTCCTGTTCCACCACATCCCAAAGATGCTCTATTGGGTTGAGATCTGGTGATTGTGGGGGCCATTTTAGTACAGTGAACTCATTGTCATGTTCAAGAAACCAATTTGAAATGATTCGAGCTTTGTGACATGGTGCATTATCCTGCTGGAAGTAGCCATCAGAGAATGGGTACATGGTGGTCATAAAGGGATGGACATGGTCAGAAACAATGCTTAGGTAGGCCGTGGCATTTAAACGATGCTCAATTGGCACTCAGGGGCCTAAAGTGTGCCAAGAAACCATTACACACCATTACACCACCACCACCAGCCTGCACAGTGGTAACAAGGCATGATGGATCCATGTTCTCATTCTGTTTACGCCAAATTCTGACTCTACCATCTGAATGTCTCAACAGAAATCGAGACTCATCAGACCAGGCAACATTTTTCCAGTCTTCAACTGTCCAATTTTGGTGAGCTCGTGCAAATTGTAGCCTCTTTTTCCTATTTGTAGTGGAGATGAGTGGTACTCGGTGGGGTCTTCTGCTGTTGTAGCCCATCCGCCTCAAGGTTGTGCATGTTGTGGCTTCACAAATGCTTTGCTGTATACCTCGGTTGTAACAAGTGGTTATTTCAGTCAAAGTTGCTCTTCTATCAGCTTGAATCAGTCGGCCCATTCTCCTCTGACCTCTAGCATCAAGGCAATTTCGCCCACAGGACTGCCGCATTCTGGATGTTTTTCCCTTTTCACACCATTCTTTGTAAACCCTAGAAATCGTTGTGCGTGAAAATCCCAGTAACTGAGCAGATTGTGAAATACTCAGACCGGCCCGTCTGGCACCAACAACCATGCCATGCTCAAAATTGCTTAAATCACCTTTCTTTCCCATTCTGACATTCAGTTTGGAGTTCAGGAGATTGTCTTGACCAGGACCACACCCCTAAATGCATTGAAGCAACTGCCATGTGATTGGTTGATTAGATAATTGCATTAATGAGAAATTGAACAGGTGTTCCTAATAATCCTTTAGGTGAGTGTATATATTTAATATATATTTAAAAAAAAAGTAAGTAAGTAAATTAAAAATAAAATGCTGAAAACTAAAATCAATTGTTTTAAATGCTACAGATACATTTTGACATCGCACCATATAAATGTACAGTATGAACAATGGCTATTATTTGACAGTATTATTCAACCTTTTTTTACTTTTAACTATAACATTTAAAAACCTTGTATATAATATAAAAATATAACTAAATTAAAATGGTGGTAAATTAAAATAAAATCATAGGCTGCTCTTTGTGAGTACAGTCTTTATAATTTAATTAAAAAAATTCTAAACATAGAAACATTTTGCAACATCTTTCATCAAAAATATGCGGAAACCCTTTATTATATGACCCATTTAAAGTGTAAAATTATTATTTTTTGCAAATGTCATAGCTGGTAGCAGTATTGTTCTTAAAATGTCCTCTAGATGGCAGCACATAGTGTTTTAAATTTATTTTGCTCATCTATTGAACAAACTAAGCATACTCTTTACTTTTTTGACTTTTGTAAAATAATAAGAACCATATTTTATTTTTTCAGGAATTCTTACAGCATTTAATGCATGTTTGTCTTTATGCAGTCCCTCCTTAGAGAGAAGATACAGCCCCGTTGTGCAGACTATAAGGAGCCGGTATTCTTTGTGGAGGCGGACACATGCTCAGGTGAAGACTCCAACCAATGCCAGGCGAGCACAGCCCAAAGTGCTGGTTTCATTTGGCAGACACAAGCTCCGCCGCCTCTCTCTCACCGCCACCTCATTAGGGACCTCAAGATCAGGTCAGTTACTATGACTGCACATTCACAAAATGCTTTGCAACTCTCAAAACACAATGCAACTTTACCTCTGCCTTTTTAAATGAGCAGATTGTTTTTACCCCCTCTGTGACTAATAGGCTTAATTAGTAATTAACCAAAACAATCTCTGGAAAATTAATTATCGCTGCTTTGTTTAGATCCCTCTGAGAGGGGTTGAGATGGGCTTTTTGTACCCATGGAAACACAAACCTGCAGCAGTGATGAACTGTACACTGGATAGTGCTGTTGTGAAAATAGTCTTAATGTAGATGATATCATGGAAATCTTTGAGTCTTCCTGTCAATCTAAGAGTCTTGCCTGCACTGTCTAGATCAGTGGTACACAGAGTGCCCTCATGTTGCAGCCTGACCCTAGAATATAAAAAAAACAAAACAATTCAAATTGTTATTTTTTCCATGTTTTATTTCTAACTTGTAATTTTAATTAGTTTCATATGTCCCTATGGATATACCAGGCATTTGTTTACTCTTTTATTATTCTTACTACTATACATTTCTAACGCTGAAATACACTACTCAACTTTTGCCCAGATTTTGTTCTTATTAATAGTCTGGACATGTTGCCGAAAGTCAGAGCCAGTCTGCAGATTTTGGGCAGTCGGGATTTGATAAATTTTGCAGAAAATTGCGTAGTAGTAGGTCACAGACTTCAGTTCTATCCACTATAATTCTGTTCAGCCAGAGGTTATCAAACATGTCCAATTTTATAACACTTCTTTTTTTTTTTTTTTTTTGTCACGTGAGTTTGAATGAAGAGTCTTGTAGTATGTGATCCTCAGTTGTTTATAGGGCTTGGTATCGAAGCAGATGTCCTGATTCGATTCCAAATTATAAGATCTCAATTCGATTCTCGATATTCAATTTGATTCAGTGATTTGGCCCCACCACAACAAAATGTAATAAATGAATAAAGTAATTATTGTTTTTGACCTATATATCCTTGTATTGTAATAAATAAGGTTATAACACCAACATTTTAGATACCAGTGAAATGATCAATTCTCTGTTCCAGTTTTCGAGGAACTACTAACTAATATAAATTTCAGAGATTATAAAAGACAAGCAAGCAGTCATTAATAAAAAATAACAAATCATTAAACTACAAGTAATAGCACAAATAAATACAATAAAACAAAGATACAAATTAAATAATCTGTTTTCAGGTAGGTCTAACAGTAGTTTTCAGATACAGAAATTAAATAAAGTAATCAAATGTAAAATAGCAATGCATATAATCTTCACTGTACTCTCTTTTGTAGTTTTATTAACATTAAAAACAGACAGCAGCAGAAATATTAGACTGCTGTCACTTTAAGACTAATGCACGGATCCAATATACTTTTTTTACTTGCATTCACTTAAGCCATAACCGACTATGTTTGCTATACTCGCCAAGGCGGGCATTTTGAGATAAATTAGTGTGAATTTGTCCATTTATGCACAATGAGATATGAATGAGAATTCATTTTATTATTTGCACGCTGTTTGAGACACACAAAAAACAGCTCGCACAGTGTGCGCAAGTTCTTTTGCGTCTTCTTGAACTTGACTCAACTTTCGTGACCATGCAGCACTGGCATGAGTGGGACAAGGACAGTTGCTTCAACTGTCTGAAACGTCTTTCACGCTTAAAGACGCACCTATATATTCGCCATGTTGCACTGAATGAATGACAGGGTCCCTGCTGTGACATTACGCAAGGTAAATAAGAGGATGACATCTAATGGAGAAGACTAGTAACAAGATTAACTTCAATCAGATATTATGTTCAATGTTTGCAGAAATAAATACAGAAAAAAAACTATTTGTGGCTTTTGAGAATCAATATCGAATCGACCACATTTTAAGAAACGATTAATCGAAAAAAGTTTTTTTTTGCCCAGCCCTACGTGTATAATGCCTATTTTTTTCTCTGCAACAATTTACAAAGTCAGGATATGTATGCTGCCTAGAGTTCAGAGATCAGTTGACACTAGGCTAGCATTGAATATTATGCATTATAGCTGCAAAATTCACAACTTCTCTACCGTAGGTAGCTAACTGCAAATTTCTAGTTTTTAACAGACTTTAAAACTGTTTAACACATGTGACCATATTTAGTCCTTGCAGAGATATTTTTTGTCTCCTAAATGTGGAAGATCATGAATTAAGTCTATTGTCTGACCGTACACCTCCAACAGAGGGCAGCATGCTCTCAGCAGCCTGATTGGTTTAGTGAGTAGGTTTGGGTGTGATGGCCCATATCCGCTGGGGATAGGAGGAGTTAATTAATTGCCCAATCGGGCCGTGATGGTGTACATGTGCCGATAGCGGGTAATTTGCAGCAGTGGCTCGCCGAATACAGCTACACTATCAAACCCTGCCAGCGCTCTCGCTCAGTAGATAAAAAGGAGCTAATGCGTAATTATCCCTTTGCAAATTGGATTGTTTTAACGAACTGGAGAATATAAGCCCAACCTGATGGAAAGCAATCACTGTTTTTACAGCCAACTCCACCCCCTCCACCCCATCCCTATGAAGGCAAGCCGACAATCTCACTGTAATCACTTACGGTCTGTTTCTGCGCACATTAGAGTGTCAGTATTACCATAGAACTGCCTTCCTTTTCCATACCTGTTAATTTGCCTGTCTCTCTGATATCATTGCCACCAGGGTCTTGAAATAGGAAATTTTGTCTTGTTCCAGCCAGGTGATGCTTCTTTGGGTTAGATGTGAAAGAGGGGGCGAGCGGTAAAGACAGGGCGGGTGATGGAGGGGTTAGCCAGAGGGACTCTGTGCAGGAGATAAGAGTGGCTAATAAAGAGCAAATTGAATTACTAATGAGGAGAAAGAGGGCAGCCGCGTTAAAAACCACCACTAACTGTCTCTCCTCACTGCCATGGCCACTGCCGCGTGACATCTCTTAATTCCTTCTCTGATGAGTGCCCACCACATGTCTCTCTTTCTCGCTCTCTCTCCCTCCCTCTCTATCTGTTTACCGAGGCTGGTTGGTTATCTGTTGGGGGATTTAAAGGGGCATAAACCTAAGTGAGCAGTTAGGAGCGTAATGAATTGCGGGCAGGGGAGAAGCGCCTCGATAATCCCATAAAATAGATAAATGACAGAACACAATAGTGAGGAGATGAGAGGGAGGGAGAAAAAGAGAAGAGAGGAAATGAAGCCGCCTGAAGCGTCTCAACAGAATTTTGGCTTTTACTCCTGAGGGTTCATACACAAATAAAGGCAACTTAGTGTGAACTGATTGGTCTTCACTCCCTACAAAACTGCATCATATATTTGTGGATACATTTACACCCTTACAAGCTCTTCCCATGGTTTGCTTTGTGAAAATCTGAAAAACTGCACAATATGTAGCCAGTCAAACAGCAGTTTCATTATTTATATTTTTTTCTCCTCCGTTTTTTAATTTTTTTTAAAATAAACAACCAAAAGCTATTTGCAAGCTAAGTACACATTTGTTTTGTTTGTGATGTAGATTCACTGACGAGCATGGAATGAACATTTTGAGTGTTTTTGTATTACTTTTCTATAACATTAAAATGTTGACACATACATGAAATTGATATTTTGAGATTACTCATGTACACTACGATTCCAAAGTTTAAGGTCTGTACTTTTTTTTTTTTTTTTTTCAAAACAATAAATGCATTCATTATGTTACAAAGGATATCCATTTAAAATAAATGCTGTCTTTTTAACTTTCAAATTCAATAAAGAATCCTGTAAAATCCTGTTTCCACAAATATTAGGCATTACAACTGATTTCAACATTGATAATAATATCATCCCCGCCAAAAATAAAATAAATAAATAATAATAAAAAAACCTTTAATGATCCCTTTTTTCATTATATGGGTAATGCTTTATATGGGTAATTTGGTATACATCTCTGACTGTGGCTTCAGCTCTCCTCCTCATGCGTGTTTGTGTAGGCAGCCCCTCCATGTGTTAAAGCGATTAACTTCTGGGAGAGTTGCTGTGGCTTTATTTGGTATGATGTATGTACACCTCCACCCTACCCCCTTCCATTCCACACACACACAAATACACACTGTTCAGGACAAAGTTTTAACATCTCCTCTGCAAATGATTAGGATTTTAATGTGCAAATCAGAGGGCAGTGTGTATCTTGTTCAGGTGGCAAACTCACATACTTTGCATGCACATGCTGACCTGCTTGAGCATCGATATGGAAGGTTTACGATTAAGTTGGAGTTGGAAACATCACTCTTCTCATAAATGCATACTTGCATAGTCATGTTACCGCAATTCCACAAACACACCCATCTACACACCTTAGCCCTGACCACCTCCATAGGGGTCCTATTACTGTACAATATTTGCACCTTTTTATTTACCCATAAATCACTTGTCCGGTCTTTCACAGCCCTGATCTCACTGTCATTTTACACTCGTTCTGATGGTGCCGTCCTTCACCAGCTCACGTTAAGTTTACACACATGCAGACGGTGACCACACACGCAAATGTCAACAGCGCCTAAATATAGACTCGTAACCTTAATCTTTTAGCTTTTACCCAGTTTTTGTGTTTTTGTATAAAAGAGCAATGCAGGATTTATGATCTGTGATCATTTGCATCACATTTTTAGAATTTGGAGGAGGTATGCAAAGGTATTTTAATATACTCATAGCTTCAGCCTAATTCACAGGGTCCCTACACAGTATTTATTCCTGTAAGCATGTACTATGTTCCTAGTGCAGTGTAAGGAAGGTAATGTTTTATGAAGGGTTTGTGTATATGTTTACCCTGTCTTTCCCCCCCATGAGGATTTTTATCCTCATGCATTACATTCTGTCACTTTTTATAGGCAGATAGTATAATTTCCATAGATTAACGCAATGCTTTACCCCTCATGGCACAACTACACACCCAGTCTATGCAAATAAACATGCACATATCCTGGCAACCGGGATTTTGCAATTGGGGGAACCCTAACATCTGGCAAGCTATGACATGACCCATACAAATTTTAAAAGAAGATTTTTAAAAGAAGAGATGTCGCTTTGTCAAGAAACACCACATGAACACACAATACGCATGCGTGAACTTGTTCACGTTTTTGTTGTTTACATGGAGACGGTAAAGATATCGCTTTCAAAAACTTGCACTTTGAAACCCGTTTTCAAAAGCTTGCATTTTCAGGCCCTCAGAAAGCCAACTAGAGCATACAGGATATTGAATGGATAGCCAAACATACTCTCTCATAGTACTGTTTTGTGTTATCCCAGCCCAATTAAACCCCCTGCTGGCAACCATACACAGGTTGTAAATTTTAGAGGTGACAGCCAGTGCGTCAGTCTCCACTTGCCCTTAAGCGTTCGTTCCTTATGTGGTTTGTTTGTTTATTTTAGTTTGTTTTTTGCATCACTCGCTAGTTCACACTTCCTTTAGTTTCTGCCACTTTTTTTTCACACCACTGCTGCTCCCTCATCTGCTGGATCTCATTCCCAGCCCCCCCCCCCACCTCCCGTTCTTACATATGCCTCTACCATATTGAGTAAGCATCCCAGCTCCAGTCCAGTAATATATACCCTGTTTATGACAAATGTGTGTCAGCCGGCCCTGGTTTACTTGATCCACATGCCCTCCTGATCCTAGGTTAGCGCTGTGATGGAAAGCGTGAACCCTCCTCTGGAGCTCTGCGGTTGTATTGCAGTTGTATGAATACAACCTTTTTTAAAGCTGAGTTTGTGTGTACAGGGTGAAAGCCAATAGGAAAACAAGCACAAATAAAAGCAAATATAATGTAAAAGGTGGATGAATGTGAGTGCAAAAAAATAGGAGTTATTTATGAGGGTCCACATTGTGTCCTAAATTCTCTCAACTGTTACCCAAGAGATATTTGCTCTAAATACCACAATGCCACAGTGGTTTCATCAACTGCATCAGTCACGCTTGCACTCGCACACCGTCGACCCTCAGTCTCTGGGATGAACATTCTGCTCATTCCACCTCACTTTCTCAGGCCCTGCATGTCAAGCAGATGGGCTAACTTGCACTTTAATGGGGTGTAATCTCTCCCCTTCACCAGTGTCCACTGGATAAACACCCAACTACTCAAATGTGAGCTCTGTACGGGTCCTGGCACGCACACACCAACCTGCTCATAATGTATCCAGCAGGCCTGTCTTTGGGAGGACCACCCACCACCTGTTAACAGCTATTGTGTGTGCGCATTTTCTACAGTATATCTCAACTCGTCTGTCCCTCAGCTGTCTGTTGTCAGTTTTTCTCTGTCTGCTTGTTGTTGGTACAATTGCAACTACAGCTACATTTATACTTAAAAGGTGTCATCCACAGTCCAAGATTTTACAAGCTAAATTAGACAATTTTTGAGGCCATTGACACATTGTTTTTTATTTATTTTTTTTATTTTTATTTTATTCCATTTTATTTGGTCCGGTTTATATTCTCTTAACTGACTGTCTGTTAATGACAAACAGTATACTGTCAGTCAGTCTTTTACACGAACGCTGCCATACACTACCGTTCAAAAGTTTGGGACCATTTACGATCCTCCTTTCTAGTCCAGGGGCAGGAAAGGAGGGTAACAAAAGTTGCGTGGAGAGAATGAGAGAACTGCCGTCTCCAAGTCCCAGAGCAGATACAAAATGCTCAATGATACCAGTTTCAAAATAACACAAGATTTATTAAACAAACGGTGGGAATTAACAAAAAGGGCTTCAGGAGGGGAGAGGCCAAAATAACAAACAAAACATTCTTACTAAGGTTTATTAAGGATAACTTACCTACCAAAAGAAAATTTAAAAAAATGCAGAAATAATTACCTAACTCCCTTACAACTTAAACACAGGAGAACATTTTTTTTTTTTTATAAACAAAACGCATCTACCTCCCTACAGTGAGAAAATTAAGGCAACAAAATAAAATATATGATGTTCACAAATAGAACTTAAATTAACTTAAAAACTCTGCACTGCTCAGATTGATTAAAGTCTCAGGAATGCAAACGTTAGCTGAAGCACACTATAGAATAGAATAGAATAGAATAGAATAGAATAGAATAGAATAGAATAGAATAGAATAGAATAGACTTTATTGTCCCATTCCTGGGAAATTTGTCTTGGACATCATGACACGACCAGGACTTAACAGTTCAGATTGTTCTATGCTACTAGATATACACAAGTTAGCTGAGACACTACTGGCAAGGAAACATACAAATCATAAGAAAAGCTCTGGGACCAGAAGATGGTAGTCTCTCTCATAGAGGGAAGCCTCAGGGTGCGTCTCAATCAGCTCCCTAGTTCAGTAGTCAGGGCACTGATCAGAGAGTCAGCCCATTGACTGATTCCCTGATCAGTGCCCTGACTACTGAACTAGGGAGCTGATTGAGACACACCCTCAGTCCCTCAATTCTCTAGGGCTGAATCCAAAATCGCCCCCTAAACCCTCAATCACTATTCCCTACTTTAGTCCACTAAAGAAGAGAGCGAATTCGGACAGCTGCTGTTTGTACATCCGCTGTACACTCGTTATTGCGGTGCAATGTGGGATAAAATGAGTGCATTCAATAAAGTCCACTAAGGTTTCGGGCACCACTACAAATGGCTGTCCCCTCAAATAGTGCCCTATTTAAGGATTTAGGGGGCGTTTTTTCGAATTCAGCCTAGGTTCCTTTGTAATCCACTTAACGATCTGGAACAGGATTCAGGTGGCACTCATGAGCCGGTCAAGCAGACACTTGGAGGAGCAAGAGCAACATAGAAAAAATATAAAAGCACACACACAGAAAATAGGATCCACACAAATCATTCAAAAAGAAATAAGATAAATTCGTACGTCCAAATGGACGTAACACCCCCACTGTTAAGTTTTTTTCTTTGCATTTCACAAAATGCAGAGAAAAACCCAAGTTAACCCACAGATATAAAACATCATACCACGGTTTTCCTTAGTGCATGAGCAACAGATTGTGAGTAACAGTGCGATTAAAAAAAAAAAAAAAATCATGAATTTCATCAAAAGTTTCCTAGGAATCTTCCTGGCTATTACTGTTATTTTTGTGATACTATTTTACACTATTACTGTTTCTAACTATTTTTGGTCAAATAAATGCAACCTTGGTGAGCACAAGAGACTGCATTTAAAAACAAAAACAACTAACCAACCCCCAAAACTCTGAATGGTTTCCATATGGTTATTTCCATATGGTTTATTTGATTTATTCTTTTGTGGATTGTATTTGATTTTAGTCTTTTATGTTTTTGTAAAATTGTATGTATGTGTGCTGATTGAAATCTCATTGAAACAGTATTAATCAAGCATTTTGCGTTAGTTCAGGCAGGCCATGTAGTCAAGCTCCGCTATCAGCTGATTACAACTTAAAATTAAAAAATGACAATTCCGCCCATATCAGCTGACCTGATTCCTAAGTATGCACTCAATTGGCAACTCTCAAACAGGGCACCTTTACTTAAGTGTAGCTTCAGTTCAATCTGCTGCTTCTGCTGCACACTGCTTTGCAACCCAGCTCCTCCTTAAACTGTGTTTAACTTAATCAATGTCATTCTGTTGTCATTGATGCATACTCTGTTCTAAATGGGGGTTTCGCTAACCCTCCCAGTTTAAAAATGGGAGGCTGTCCCCAGAATCTGCTGCTGTTCCCTGTCTTGGCTTTTCATGGAGCTTATGCAAAGTATGGAGAATTTAGAAGAGAGCCATTTCGCCAAATGTAAATTTTATGCAAAATAGGCCAATAAAAAGTTGACAAAGTTTGTCTATGGTGTTTTTGACTTAAGTGGACCTGACTGAACTACGTTTTAGACATGCACAGATATGAAAAAAAAACGTCATTCACAGTGGATATTAATACATTATTTATCTAAATCTTAAGTTAAACCTTGTGCTATCAAATCAATTAAATGCGATTAATTACGTCCGAAATAAAATTTTGTTTACATAATATGTGTGTGTATTGTGTATAATTATGTATATATAAATACATGCATGTATATAATTTGTTATAAATATTGTATAGTTGCAGTATATACATGCAAATATTTCTTAAATGTGTGCATTTATATAAACAATTATACAGCGTACACACGCATATATTATGTAAACACAAACTTTTATTTTGGATGTGATTAATCGCGATTAATCGATTTGACAGCACCAGTTAAAATATGTTTGACTGATATAAGAAGTTTAAATTTGGAAAAAGCAATTGATTGACCATTGATTGAAATTTGCCAATGGGCACCATAGAGCACAGACAATATTTTAGCAGGGCAGTTTCTGTATATAAATAGATGTTTACAAATCATTTGGTCAGAATGTAGTAGCATACCACAGTAACACCCAGTATACAACCACGGGACAACTGATCAACCTCAAACTGTTTAACCAAAAGACCTCTATGCTCGACATGGATTCCCAGTGTGTAATTCGTGTACAGTCACTGACAGACGTAGAGAGACATTATCCAGTGCTCTTGTGCTTTGCTCCTCTCCCCTCTGGTGGCGGGGCCCCAGGCCTCTGGTTGCTCCCTTGTCAAACTGTCAGCTGGCCATAATAAAAGCTTCTCATGGCTCTGCCTTGCGTGACACACCCAAGAGCAACGCAACTAACAGCCACCTGCCAGGCACACCCGTCCCCTGCGCTTATGTGTAAACTGCATGTGAGCACCTGCAGATTAAGTGGAACTTTGAGATGTGCGTCTAATATACGCTTACATGGGAAAGGCATAAGGACAAGCAGAAACAGAAAATGTGTTTATTGTCAAACTGTTTGTGCACATTGTCACAGTAGAACTGGTTTTGTGTTTGTGCGGTAAAGGGTTGGTGTGTGAGATCATTTGTTGAGTGTTTGTGCCAGCAGTTGAAGGCTAAGTGATGAAAAGTGTAATCCAAACTCCAGTGAAATGGGACACTGCACTTAAACTCTTTCCTTCCCTGTTTTGGGGGTAAATGTTTTCTTGGTATCCCAAGGGGTCTCCAGTAACCCAAGGGACAGAATAAATCAGAAACCTTAAACAGGACACACCTGCTAATTTTTTAAGAACTTACACGCCATTTTCAACGCATGCATTGTGTGGGTATGTGTCCAGGTTCTTAAAACATGCTTGCTTTTATGATTTATTTGTGAAGTGTCAGTCCAAATATAGCTTTACTTGACTAATTAATGTTGACATGTGTGATTGTCATCATCTAGTTTCTGTAGTGAGAACTAATTTCTTTACATCAATTACGCTGTCCAGTAATAGATGATGATGATAATAATAATAATAATAATAATAATAATAATAATAATAATTAATTAATTAATTAATTAATTAATTAATTAATTAATTAAATAATATATAAATAACAATCCAGTTAATCCATATATATAATTGAAAATTTATTTTCATCATCCTAGGAATAAATTACATTTTTACATTTTATTAAAATAGAAAACAATTTTAAATTGTAATAATGTTTCACAATATTACGGTTTTTGCTTTATTTTTGATTAAATACATTCAGTGTTGGTGAGGATAAGAAGATTAAAAAATTTTAATGTTCCCAAACTTTTGTCAGCTACTGTATATAAAAAAATATAAAATATAAAATAATATAAAAATATATAAAAAAATAAAATAAAAAAAAAATAAAAAATATATAAATATATATATATATATATATGATAATAGTATATAGTAGTAATAATAATAATAATAATGTGTATTTTGTTTTATTTTTAAACTTTTTGCATTAATATTTTGACCAAACTACTCCTTTGCTGTTATTTAAGTGTACTTTTTGGACATGGAACACTGTTGCTTTTGCATCAGTCTTATGTAGCACACCATAAAGTTCACTTAGTTGTTTTAAGATCATGGCAGCTTTCCTACAAATGGCACATTATAATATTACCTCTTCCCCAAGCCCTTTAAGTTTCCCTTTTCCAGTAATCTGATCATAGCAGCCCCTCCCACACACCCTTCATCTGTCCACACGGTGTGAAGTGTTACCATAATAATCACAGTAAATTGGTATTGCTTTGGAAGCAGACTCTGTGTTCTAAGGCTAGCCAAACACATCTATAATGAGGCTTTTTGGCCCTCTCTAAGAGTGGATTGGAGTGGGCCAGGCTCATGGGGTCAAAGGTCTCCTACTGGGAGGGGTCAGAAAGAAGGCCTAGAGATTAATGGCACGGGTGTACTTCATTTTCCGCGTTCCGCTCTGCCTCATGCACAGTTGAGTGTGTGAGCCTTTCAAAGTATACTCCTTTGGCTGTGAGCGCAAATAGAGTCACTCGCACATGTCCTGTTGTTTGCAAACCGTCCAGGCAGACAGTGTGCGCAACTTCCGCGGACACTCCAGATGATGAAAATTATCATTGCGGAATGCAGACGGTCAAAGTATACTTTGGGCTTAAAATCCTCCTGTAGTCAATAACTTTATTCCTTAAAACTCATCTTTTGATCACCTAAATGACACATTTAAACTTGTTTTGTTTTTGTTTTTTTTGGTGGAAAAAATGTATTCATGCTTTAAAATAGCTTGAATGTAACTCTACACCCTTGCTTCATTTAGTATACACAGAACCGCGAATATGCAAAATAGTCCCGCCTCTTCTCACTCGCACCAACTCAGAGCTCCACTCTGTCCACTTTACTATAGTAAACGCTGCTGAATGGCGAATGGATATACTGGTCTAATTCAGCCATACATGTTTGAACCAGAAACTGATTCAGAAGACGAAGTGGAAGAGTGAATTATACAGGCTTGTATACAAGTCGACATATCAGAATGGTAATATGTTTTATGTATCGCTGTCTACAATGACAACACATAACGGTAATTAATATGATTAGCCTTGTGCTTGACTATGTTATCAAGCAGCTAATAATGTGTTGCTAATGTTACACCAACCAAGTTCCCGTTCGCCATCTGAGTCTGCCTTCTAAAAATCTTAGAAACGTTTTGAACAACACAGAATGTCAGTGGAGAGATGCATATAGTTCATCATAACATCATAATATACATCATATACATAATTCACCCGCTATATTGTTAAATGTACCCAGATTTTATATCAATAGAAAAATATACCGGGATAAACTGGCTTCTCTTGAGACTCCCCTGCTTCGCAGCCATAGTTAATGATATGCTAAAGCCCGGCTGCATGTTGACATAATTTGTTAGGTAGTTTGTGATGTAAGGAACACCGGCGATTTCAAACTGCGTTTTTGAGACTCTTTTTTTTCACTGCAGCTTTAAGAAGAAAATGCTTAACAATAGTGTTGACTTATGCATTTGCACATGGTTTGTCTCAAAGCATATTAAAACCTTTTCACCACAGGGGGTCTTTAAGACTAGTCTTCTTCAGGCCCTCCTTCAAACCAGTAAGGCACTCCTTTCTGATGAAGCTACAAAGGTCATGTTTACAGGAGGGGGTTGTGCTTCCAGAAAAAGAGTCTAGTTAACACATCATTCACTTGCTCTGATGGTTTTCTTGAAGCTCTACTCAACCTGTTATACTATCTAACTCTTCAAAGGTTTTCTTTCTTGAAATTTACAAGGAAACTTGGCAATTTTTTAATTTTTTTATTCATTTTATTTTTTTACAGTATTGAGAATATCAGTTAACTTTTTTTTTTTTTCAACTTGTTCATAGCCAAGATGATTAAGAATTAGTTTATAATATCTACATAATAACACTATTAGTTCATTTATATGATATGAGAGAATATGTTTATGACTGATGAAAGACAGGTGTATGAAGAAAGAAGAGGAAGTGTAAGAATTAAGTAGACTGATTAATATCCATTTATATTTTCGTCTGTGGTTATATTGAGCCCACATATGTCCATATCATTTTTAGTAACCATATCCGAGAACAGTTTCAACACATCGCAGTCAATTACAGGTCTTGCAGGCATAGTATAGCCATTTACACCACCTTCACTGGTGCAGTCTCAGGTTTTTGGCCTTTGATGTGCCTTGTTCATTCTGTCCAAGTTGCTAGTTACTAAGTTGACCCGTTACTTTCCAAGTTGCTAATTACAAACCCAGAGATCCATGAAGCCGTGACTCTGGTGTCATTTTCTGTGCCACAAGTGACCAAACTAAATTGCAAAAATAATGTTTTTTAAAAACCACTGGCCAAAATACAGTTGTCAGTCCTCAATACGATTATGTTCACTCAAAGTTCAGTCATTTACAGGAGTGACAAACGCATTCTATAACTGAACTCACACCTGTAAATTTTCAGGACTGTGTCATCTGAAGGTTTTAGATCCAGCCACTGCTGCTCCCGTCAGTTTTGTGCTCCACTCTCCTCCTGGTTATAAAAACTGCTGCAGTTAATAAAGATTTGACGGCTCAGTTGGACTCTCGTCGTATCAAAAGTGACAAGACTTTTCAGTTTTGTGGATGTCGCCATCTTGGATATTACTTTGGCCACTGCCGCACAAGTCCTGAAAAGTGAAGCCAAAATGTCTCGATCGCCTCCAGGTGGTTGGTCCCAGTATAGGTCATAAACGCCGTCCTCTCAGTGTAATGGGATGTTGGACAAACTAAACAATCAAATTACACTTCAAATAAAAAATTTTTTTCCAAAGATGGTTTCTGTCATTTGAGGTAGTTGATGTTAGTTTTTTAAATAAGTTTGGTTTTAGTTTTTGATGCTTTAAAATCGGGGGTTGTGACATCATGATTGATAGCTTCTCTGAGCAAAGTTGTCACTGAGGCACTAACATATTTTTTTCGGGAGGAGATTGGAGCTTCAAATTTAATTTCTACATTTACATAACTGTTTATTTCACACCAACATAATGAGTTGTTCTGCAGTAAACTGTACTAACAGATGCCGCATGCGGGTAGTGTGGGCGGGGTCTTCATATCGCGGCTCTACTTCCTTCTCTCTACTGCGCAGACTCAGGTCCCGCGTTTACTGCTGCGCAGACTCGGGTCACAAAGCAGCGCAAGATGTCAGCGCCATATTCAGACAGTGATGGCTTCACTTTTCTTCAGTGGAAGATAGTGAAGGGACGTCATCTATATTTTTTTTACGGTCTGTGGTTCATACAGTTTTCGAGATGCTACTGTAAGCTGCTGTTTGAATGGGACATTTCAAGACTCCCAATCCCAAAAACGGACAATATGAACGCAGACACTCTCTTGTACAATATTGCAGGCATACATAGGACATTTTGAGAAAGTTAAAATCTAGTTGATGAGTTGTTGTTTTTTTTTTACACATTTATATTGCACTCTGTGTTCAGAGTAGGGGTCAGTATTTTTATTTTATTTTAAAGAAGTTAGTACTTTTATTCAGCAAGGGTGCATTACATTGTTCAAAAGTGACAGTGAAGCAATGTAAAATGTTGGAGAATATTTCTTTTTTTAAATAAATGTCGTTCTTGAACTTTTTTTGAATGGTAGTGTCCATATAGGTTCGTGTTCCCTGTTGTACATGAAAATGTACTTGTGCTCCACAGTGTGTGAAGAGGGTGATTGACTTGTTTACGATAAACAAACTTGACCCTGTGGCCCTATAAGCATATTCTAGAATTGCTTCATTTCACTGCACGTATGAATTACACGGCTTGTGGAAAAGAAAAAGGAAAATCTAAACAATCAATAGGGGATGTCAATAAAACAACCACAGTTCAATTCAACTGGAGCTTGTGTTACTCTCAACGCCTTCCATATGGGGTTGAATCATCTTCTGTGACCATAGGCTAATGGTATATTTCTGTCCCTTCCTCTCCCTCTATCTTTCCTTCTCTATAACGGAGTGATGAAATTCTCCTAATTAACTGGCTGGCTGTAGCTGTACACTAGCCAGAAAGGCCATCCAGGGGCTAGAGTACACACATACCTCCCAAACCCACAGTCCGCTCCACCTGGCCCACAGCCCATGGCGGAGGGGTGAACTGGGAAACCCGACCCTAATCACTCTCAACTTTCCAGTGTCCCAGACATCGGAGCTCACGCTCTATTCTGGGCTTGAGAAGTAAGCCAGCAAACCATGCAGGCATCCCTTCATTCGCCTTTCGCTTTCTCTGCTGTTATTAGTGTCTGACCTGGTCCATTTTCTGTCTGTGATTCGTTTTTTTTTTTTTTTTTTTGTGATTTGGCACAGTCCTAAGTTTTGGTCCATCACATCCCTTTTCTATGCCTCCCCTCACTCACTTGATCTCAATCTTTATTTTGCTCTCAAGGGAGCAGTTAAGTACCTTCAGACCTCTTAGAGACTCCTGGCCACGATTGGCATGCAAGTTCCCCGGCTCAACAGCCCCTATCCAAGTAAGCTCTGTAAACCCTGCCTACACACACACACACACACACACACACACACACACACACACACACACACACACACACACACACACACACAAACCAACAAGCTATCTCAGTCATCCTCACAGGTGGCTGTCCAAATTTAAAACCACAGGCTGTGTGTGCGTTATCCTGGGAAATGTTTAACACACAAAGCTCACAGGCTGATAGACAAATTAAATCTGGGAAGTGAGTGATGTGTCAATGGAAGGCCTCAGCTTTCTCTTTCACTTTCTCTTCAGCCAAATTTTCATTTTGGTTTCTTTTTTCTTCTGATTTTAAACTTCTGTATCAGTTTTTGTAAATTGTAATAATTGTAACTAAGCAGTGCTTCTCAACTTGTTTTGCTTCAGGAGCAAGATTTTTTTATATGGGGCATCAAATGGTGAACCAAAACACCAAAACAATTGTTTATTGTATACAATTAATAAAAAAATATAATATATATATATATATATATATATATATATATATATATATATATATATATATATATATATATATATATATATATATATATATATATATATATATATATATATATATATATATATATATATATAATTTTAAACATTATCCCAGATGTTTCCAAGAATGTTTAAATCCAGAGAAATAAGCAATTTTAACCAGGACACGGACAGTGTCCGTTCATCACCTATCAGTGACGTCATAACCGCCATACCCTCGATTTCCATAGAATTTAGAATTATTCTGTAGAAACCACGGAAACACCAATGACGCTTTAATATATTATATGGTTTATTAGACAAGGGAACAACTGTTTGGATACATTTATAGACCAAAAACTAATTATTGTACAGTAATACAGCATTTTCTCTGTCATACAATATGTTTTAAAATCAATTGCATGCCATTTAGCACCACAAGCCTCCAACATTTATTAATATGATATTCTAGTATTACTGCAGTATGCAACAAATGTCTCATAGCAGCCGTAGAGCAAATGCACAGAGTAACGTTATAACATAATTTTCAACACACTCAAATGTATCTAATATGATAAAACAGTGCTGTGTTACCACACATACGTTTGAATACCCACATACCCCACATACCGGAAGAAGCAGAAGCAGCTCTCATTAGCAATCGCTTCAGTGACCTCATTCAGCGCCCACAGCACTCGGCCCTGCTCTGCTTCATACTACAGTTAACATTAATAATCTCATCCATGAACATGATTTCTGCCAGCATCCCATCCCGATTCTTTTCCACTGTCTGTGAAGTGAAGACTACAACTCCCAAGATTCCGCGCTCAATCTTGGTGTCATACGCTTTTGTTTTGAGTAGGCAACCTCTAGTGGCGAAAAATTACATAGTGTGCCTTTAATATCATGTCAACATTGGCTTGTAGTTAGAATAACCAGTTTTGACTTAAAAAAAAAAAAAAATTTTTTTTTATTCTTTTTTTTTTCTTTTTCACACACACACACAGACACACTTGTATATGTGGTTTACGGGGGCTCTCCATATTACCCATCACAGAAAACTTTTGCCATTTTTTGAATAAAAATGGCTTGGTCAGATTTGTGTCCTCATAAAACACACACACACACACACACACATGTAAATCTATCTTTGTGAGGAAATTCATTGACACTCAATGTCACTCAAACATTTATTGAGTGCAATCTATCCTAACCTGAACCTTACCATAAATCTACCCTTAAACCCTAAAACCAATTCTTGAGCCTCAAACCTGTCATTACAAAGATAGTTGTACAACAATGCTGTAGTGTGTGCAAGTAAAATAAACACACTAGGGATGAACTAATACTGTTTTAGATACCAAGTATGAATGTTATACATGGTATTATTCTACATGTTAAAATGCTCTAAAACCATGAGTGCACAAGTACAGTCTGGAGCCTCACAAACACTGAATTTCAACCCAAAAATACTAACCACATAATTAAGCATGGGATATAATTAAATAGTCTTATTAAAGGTGTAGTCCACTTTAAAATGAAAATTACCCCATGATTTACTCACCCTCAAGCCGTCCTAGGTGTATATGACATTCTTCTTTCTAATGAACACAATCGGAGTTATATTAATAAATATCCTGACTCTTCGATGCATTTTTATGGCAGTGACGGGATCCATTGAGTTTGAAGCTCAAAAAAGTGCAAGAAAAAATATCCATATTTAAAACGTTATAAAGTAAACGCCTTCCGCATTAAACTTACGATAAAAGCGTCACAGGTGTGACGCATGATGTCAGACGTAGCATAAGCGTTTTGAACTGCGAGAGGCGTTACGCTTTCTGCGCAAGTTGAATTTTAAATATGGATATAAAAAGTCATTTACACCTAGGAAGACTTGAGGGTGAGTAAATCATGGGGTAATTTTCATTTTAAAGTGAACTAATCTTTTAACTTTTAAAAATTAGAAAAATACTTAAATCTTATTTGTCTAACTTAAATCAAAGGATGTTCTTATGACAACATGGACAAGTTGCATGAACTTCAAAAATCCTTAACAAAAATAACAATAACAATGTGTTTGTGTGTGTGAGCGCGATTTTTCTGTGTGTGTCCGTTTAATTATGGATGATTGTTTGTGTTGGTCTGTCAGCCTGCACTGTTGTTAAAGGACTTTAAGATAACTGCTAATTCCACTCCTGCAGTATCGATCTGCTGGGTATAGTTTTATAGGCTCCCACTCAGGCTACATAATTAATGCTTAACGTATTCAATTAGTAAGCTTTGCTCTGAACTGAGAGAGTAATTGAGTCCAGTCTAGCAGGAAGGGCATATTACAGTATGGGTTTGTGTACATTTTTGCCTTTTAATTGGAGTCCCTGACTCTCTGCACATGTTCAGTGGGATGGAGGTTTGGGTCTGACATATATCATGTCCCGATTCCATTGCCTCCAAACGGTGTACTAGAGATTTTTCCTCTACAATGTAGCTCATCTATTGGTCTTATTCTCACTGGTGAAATCATTGCACCTGTCTCAGGACATAATTCCAGCTGCTATTTCTGCACCTGTATCAGTTCGCCGCACACCATGCAGACATCGGCACAGACTAGGTCAGGGAAATCTGCCAAAACAATTGCTGATCCACTTTCATTTCTCTGAGTGTATCAGAGTTAGTTAGTTATCCATTTATTTTTATGCTCACTGTCTCCATGCTGCACTTTAAATGACCCACTCAGCCTAATTTTGGGTTCTGATTTTCTTATTTTTTATGTCCTTTTTTTTGTCTTTCGAAATTAAGCTCATCATACTATAGCTGGCACTTATCTTTCTACATGAAAACACTATGGTGGTGTTCTATTATATCCAGTTTTACCAAATATGATCTTTTGTATCAAGGCTTAGTTCTGGCAAACATCGTTTTAACATTTAAAACATGATTTGTGTTTGCTAAGGTTTAAGGTGTAAGATATCCTTTTCTGTTCATTACTGATCATCACCTGCAGAGGGAGCCCTTTTACAAGGGCCCATTGGTCATTTAAACCACTTGATGATTTGGTCAATACATACTCAGAGATTGAAGCTTCATCTCTTGTACCCTTTAGTAGATTTGTCTTCCGAAGTAAACAAAGAATTGTTCGTAAACAAGTTTCTTTACACTGATTCTTGAGACATGGGACAAACATCTCCCAGAGTGGCAGTGTGAATGGCAGTGGTGTGTCTGTCTCTGGCTGAGAATTGTGTCAAGGGTCTTTCCCACACCTGTGCACTTTCAGCGTTCCTCTCTGTTGACAGCAATCGCATATGCCACACACTTATGCACCATCCAAATAAAGAGTCTCAGTAATTAAAGTAAGACATGAAGCACAGACACGCATGGGAATTTAGAGATTGTGATCTAAAGATAGTCTTTGTCACCTTTTGATGTCTCTCATATAATAAAGTTTATAGTAAAGTTTACTATATAAATATAAATAAATAATAAATAAAAATGTAAATTGGTCACTTTCAAATTTAGGAATAGTTGAACCCAACAAAAATAAGAACTATAATTTACTCACTCTCATGTTGTTATGGAACATAAAAAGAAGATCTGTCTGAATACCCTTTAAAATAAATAAATATATATAAATAAATAAATATATATATAATATTTGTTCCACAGAAGAAAGTCAGTCATACAGATTTAGAGAAACATCACATTCATTAATATGTAAATGGTGTTAAATAATAACAATTTTTATTTTACTATTTTACTTGGGTTACTTTGTAGAAAACCAATTGATTTATGGATTGTGATTTGTCTAGTTTACTAAGAGAAGGCTTTCTATAACATTTGTGAATTAAAAGATAAGAAACCCAAACCTGTTTTTTGTTTTTTTCTCTGTGTATCTCTGACATAATTATATGTGGTTTTGCACATCATGCTGTGTGTTATAGTATGTGTGCATTTGTTTTTTGCTTCTTCTGTGAGCAGCACCAAAGTATAGAGATAGGGAGAGCGAGGAGCTAGATGGTATTGATCAGGGCCAGTTCATTTTCTGTTGTCCCCGGTGAGTTGCTCTGTGGGAAATAGCTAGTTTGTCTCCTGTCAGGGTGGCTGTAGAGCAACCTGGGTTCCATCCTGGTTAGTGACTTATCTGGTCAGGCTTTGCAAATGTAGTGTCTGTGAGCTACTGTCTGCTACTAATAACTTCACATACATCACTCATTATGTATGAATTTACTTAATTTATATAAATCATATCAACCTTTAACAGATGCACAATAATGCTAGTCATTCTGGCTTTGTCTATAATGGCATATACATGTAAAAATACAACAAATCAGGATTTTGAAGATTTTTCAGTCAAAGGAAATGAACTCTTTAACCACTTTGTATTAACAAACTTCAGCAACTACTGTGTAATGTGTGTAGAAACCTCTATTACTTTTTTCTTAGATTAACATTGCCATTGAGACACCATCACAGTAATCTTCAGATATATAATGTAAAAGACTAGCTATTGTATATGTAGCGTAATATACTTACACGGTTCTGCTATCAAGCTGGCAAATGGTACACCATTGATCAGTTCTGTATAATGTATCTTGCCTGACACAGACTGATAGTCAGGCTGGCTAAAGCATTTATTCACAATTTTGGGGCCATCTGTATATTTAAAAAGTGACAGCAGATCCCATGTGTGAAGCACTGAGGTGGAAGAGTTGCGGTTTTAGGGACAGTTGACGGCGTTGTATTGATCGTGTATAGTGGTCAATCGGTCTTAAACACTAGTGGCTTCAGTGGTTAAATGTTTTCCGTTTTCCGTTTTCCTTCCCTCACACCTCTGCTGTGCTTTATGTTGTTAGAATCATCACAGTCCAATTCCTGTTTTCATTCTTTATTATTCATATTTATTTATTTATTTCATTTATTTCTGTATATAACTGTGTATGTTATTTATTTTTCTTGAATCAAATTTATTTATTTATTTTTTATTTATATATATATATATATTTTTTTATATATATATATATATATTGTTTTTATTTATTTTGTTGTGTGTGTGTGTGTGAGTTAATACAGCATTAGTTAATATTATATTTGAGCTGTTTAATATAGTCAGGCTGTCTCATCATAAGTCCTCTGGCATGCAACCGTCATCCAATCTAATGTTGCACAAGTCATGGCCTTTTCGCATGGAGCACTGCCCGTAGATTATAAGAAACCATTTAGAGAAACACCATTTATGATCATCTTTTACAACAGGACTAGACAACTGTGCAGGTATGAGTGTAGGAGGGGATATCAAATAGAAATTTTATTTTGCTTCATGCTGCATATTGAGTTAAAGTGTTAAAGACAGTTGTTAACTGATTGTGTGATATGTAATAAGATCTTTTTATGGTCTAAAAGATAGTGTTCCTTAATGCAGCTCTGCGGTTAATGTTAGTGAATACCACCTGGCCTATTTTAAGAGGCACTGATTTGTCCCCCTCTCTACCCTGCCAGGACACTTGTCATGTCCCAGATCCCCTTTCATGGCATTCTCCACTTAACGAGTTTGTGGATATTAATGACCAAAGTTTGAGGTGAAGCCTCTGGACGCTGTCACTCTCTTTCTTGCACCCTCCCTTTCCTTTTGCCTTCGCCATTATGAAAAGGTTGTAGATTTTGTCATTGCTTGGCACAGATCCCATGCCTGGTGGGTATCCTGGTGAGAGATCTGGTAGTAACTCCTCCGGAATGACACGTCTGAGGTTAGCTGTGTGGATAAACTGAAGGTCAGGGGCTTATCCTTTTTCAACGCCCTTGCTGTTGTCCTGGTGACATTGAGGGCAGCTGCTCCAGCGGTTAGGTGCCCTCCTCTCTGCCCACTCTGAACAGATGCCAGTTCCCCTTCGTGCCAGCCCTACCCAGAGGGACCAATTAAAGCTACAGCAGCTGCTGGCATCAATGCCAGTTAGAGCGGAAGGAGGAGTGTGAATTGATGAAGAGATGTGAAGGGACTTGAGACGAGAGGGACACTACAACGTCAAGTACTTTCTGTCTTCTTAACATCTGCTTGACACTTGCTCTCACAGGTCTTTGCACTCACTGAACCTGGCAGTCCACCACTGACCTTTCCCCTGTGAACCCCTATATATATTTTAAGGAATAGTTTACAGAAAAATGAAATTTTTGACAAACCCCCCATAAAATACCAAAATAGTGTATGTATATAAAAAGTATAATGTTAATGTTACATTATATTATTACACACACACATACATACATGCATATATACATGCATACATACATAAATATAATACACTATAAAAATTATAATGTTACATTTATATTACACACACACACACACACACACACACACACATGTGTGTGTGTGTGTATATATATATATATATATATATATATATATATATATAAATATAAATATAAATATAATACACTATATATATATATACACACACACACACACACACACACATATATATATATATATATATATATATATATATATATATATATATATATATATATATATATATATATATATATATATATATATATATATATATATACATATATACCTAATATATATATATATATATATACATATATACTATATACTGTATATATATATATATATATATAGAACTATATATATATATTCACCTACATGGCATTGATTCATACAATACTGTGCTTGAAAGCATTCTTTCAGAAATGTTGGCCCATATTGATTTGAAGGTGCTGAGCATCTTGCAGTTGATGGAGATTTGTGGATGGATAGCATCCAGGGCAACACAAGCTCCCGTTCCACCACATCCCAAAGATGCTCTATTGGGTTGAGATCTGGTGACTGTGGTGGCCATTTTAGTACAGTGAACTCATTGTCATGTTCAAGAAACCAATTTGAAATGATTCGAGCTTTGTGACATGGTGCATTATCCTGCTGGAAGTAGCCATCAGAGAATTGGTACATGGTGGTCATAAAGGGATGGACATGGTCAGAAACAATGCTCAGGTAGGCCGTGGCATTTAAACGATGCCCAATTGGCACTAAGGCACCAGCCTGCACAGTGGTAACAAAGCATGATGGATCCATGTTCTCATTCTGTTTACACCAAATTCTGACTCTACCGTCTGAATGTCTCAACAGAACTCGAGACTCATCAGACCAGGCAACATTTTTCCAGTCTTCAACTGTCCAATTTTTGGTGAGCTCGTGCAAATTGTAGCCTCTTTTTCCTATTTGTAGTGGAGATGAGTAGTAACCGGTGGGGTCTTCTGCTGTTGTAGCCCATCCACCTCAAGGTTGTGCGTGTTGTGGCTTCACAAATGCTTTGCTGCATACCTTGGTTGTAACGAGTGGTTATTTCAGTCAAAGTTGCTCTTCTATCAGCTTGAATCAGTCGGCCCATTCTCCTCTGACCTCTAGCATCAACAAGGCATTTTCGCCCACAGGGCTGCCGCATACTGGATGTTTTTCCCTTTTCACACCATTCTTTGTAAACCCTAGAAATGGTTGTGCGTGAAAATCCCAGTAACTGAGCAGATTGTGAAATACTCAGACCGGCCCGTCTGGCACCAACAACCATGCCACGTTCAAAATTGCTTAAATCACCTTTATTTCCCATTCTGACATTCAGTTTGGAGTTCAGGAGATTGTCTTGACCAGGCCCACACCCCTAAATGCATTGAAGCAACTGCCATGTGATTGGTTGATTAGATAATTGCATTCATGAGAAATTGAACAGGTGTTCCTAATAATCCTTTAGGTGAGTGTATAGCCATATATACATTTTTTTTTTTAAGATTAATGCTTTTATTCAGCAGTGACGCATTAAATAGATCAAAAGTGGCATTTATAGGATGTTACAGAAGTTAAATACATTTAATAAATGTTGTTTGGAACTTTATATTCATCAAAGTATGCAAAAATATTTAACAACACAACTGTTTTCAACATTGATAATAATAATGTAATAGAATTGTTTCTTTAGCAGTAAATCAGCATATTAAAATTATCTGTGAAGGGTCATGTAACACTAAAGACTGGAATAATAAAAAATAATAAAATAAAATTGTATTAAACATAGTATTCAAATAAAAAGTATAAAAAAATGTAATAATTATGAGTAATAACATTTATTTTAAGTTGTAATAGTATTTCACAATATTGCATTTTTGATTGGTGCAGCCTTGGTGAGCATAAGCACTCCTTTTAGGCAGCTGTCTTCTGAAACAATATGAAAGTAAAAAGGGCTAAAAAAAAAAGTTATAATATTTCCCTCTGTTGTATCTATCCAATCTTATTTAACTACGGTGCCTTAAGGCATGTTGAAGCGAGTATCAGTGGTTTTGAGAACCACAGATGTTTGATGTAGTTGATGTCAAATGTGTTGCAACACGGAGTGAATAATAATCCAATCTCCAAAAAAGAACAGGCATCATTGCATTACAGGTCTCATTCTGTCCAATGACTATAGTTTATGGTCCTGCTTAGTTGAAATGCAGCCCTCAACAAGACCATCTCAAGCTTCTGCCCCTCCTACTAGTTGAGTGTTTACCACAATGACACTTTCACGACCTCCATAAGTCACTCAGGGAGTCATCGACACTTACATGTGCAGGGTTAGTGACTGCTTGGTCACGCTCAATGTCTCACTCAGTGAGTGGAACCCAAGTTTTTTAGTCAGTCGAATGCTCAGACTTGATTGAGCATGGACAGCCAAACACCAACTCCTTTTAGCAACACTCTTATACACACACAGTGATTAACGATGCCCTGCAAGGAGAATGCCACCCAGGGTTTTGTCCAGACTCTTAGGTGCCCTTGGTGGTGGACAGGTGGCTGACAGGTGAAGTGTATGTTAGAGTTTGTGAGCGTCTTCTGCTCTCAGTGGACATACTCCCTTAACCCAGATTGCATCAGTCATGTTTATTCGTTCTGTCACCACACAGGATGCGTACATGACATAAATGCACACATGTGTGGTACCCATGTTCATTCTGTGAATATATGCACTTCTGTTGTTGGCACATGGCATAATCACACCCATGGATATGTGGTCTAAATGTGTTATCCCTATTTTTGTGTCTCTCTATTAGACACTCGTGCTTGCATGTTTTTATAAACATGCCTCATTCCCTCAAAAGATATACAGCTATCAGCTGCGATGGGCAGTGTTTCAGATCCCAAGTGCTTTATTGTGTGCTGGGTCCCAGGGCACTTAACCTTCATAAGTACCCCTTTGCAATGGACACATGCCATGAAAGTATAACTTTTTGAATCTTTGGCTTAACTGACAAACACTTGTTTCTTTTGACCTTAGTAACAGGCCTGAGGCACTTCCTTGAAATGTGAGTCTCATGGGACGCCATGTGATTTTGATAAATAAGTTCAATTACTTTATTTTATTTCTTTTATTTTTGTCCGGATCTATTCATTTATTCAAAAATATTCTAAAATGCAGTTTATACAAGTGGTCACAGTACATTGTGTCCCTAATTCAAACATATGGTTTTGTTTTGATAGGAGTGCAGTGCTCTCAGGCTAAGAGCAAGGTCATAATGCTTTCCTATCATCTCTTATTCATACCTTTAATGCTACAACTGGATGAAAACAGTACAGTATACAAGGAAGCTGGTGTCGTTACGCATTCAAGTTTTTCCTGTTTGGCCTCTAACCAGCAGTGACACACAGCATCACGTATGTAGAGAGAAAGCAATGATGGAATCCCAAAGGAGTAAACATTAGCAATATGGAAACATTTCCATGATGTGGGGTCTATGGTGTTGACGGCCTATGAGAGGCTTCTAGCAGAATCCAAAAGTAACTTAAATGTTAACACACAGTAAAATTGCAACAGGCGTGTGAATTACGACTGTCAACTCTCCATTTCGGGTTTTATAAGCAGTCAGGGATGCTCAGTGCAGATCGTGTTGCTCTTATTAGTCCCAGCCATCTTGGGTCAAGTCATCAGTTGATGTGGAAGCAGGGTGAGTATTTATGTGTGTTAATGTGGTGTTGGTTTCCGTGACGATAGCATCACACCAATGACTGATGAGGCCTGGCCTCGTGGGTGACACTTGAGCCTCTCCTGATTTTGACTGGTATGGCACCATGGAGCTGGCCACTGGTCCATGGTTCTTGGTGAGGAGGTTCTTCTTGTAACTCTCCAAAGTACATCAACAATCTTGCTGCCCATCTTTCTATGTGCGTGTCTGCACTAGAGGATCCTCTGAGCCTCAGAGGGCTGCTCTTATATTTCTCCACTTTAAATCTTCCCAAGGTCACATTCCGTCCATTGCACATGGATAAACACTTGGCTGAACAACAGCTCTCAGAGGTGGGCAAAGATCTTTGTTGGCACACTTTACCTAAAAGCCATATACACAGACATTTAGATGAGCTCTGTAGTGTGTGCCAGGATTGAAAAGAGGCGTCTTGATATTTTGGGTCGGGGTGCAGCGGCCTCCCTCCAGTCGTACGCTGACTCTTCCTCTAATTCCTCGCACCCGTCTTAAGAGAGCAAATGTCATCATATTGCGCAGCCTTGTTTGCTTGCATTCCAGATTTAGGGACACTCCCAGACATAATGGGGATCTGCATTCAAGTTTTATTTCTACTTTTATGTTTTTGATAATTTCACGCACCCAAGGTCACTTCTCATACCATGTTTTCCTATTAAAGTGCTCCTATTATGTTATTTTAAAGTTTCCTAATTTAGTTTTGGAGGTCTCAAACAACAGGTTCACATGCATCAAAGGTCAAGAAACTCCCCACAATGTTCAATGATTCTCAAATGACTCGATGGATGAATCGGTCTCTTTCTAAATCCCTCTTTTCCGCGAGCCTACTCTGCTCTGATTGGTCAGATGGCCCAGTCTGTTGTGATTGGTCTACCGCGTACAGTGTGTATATCGGAAACAAATCCCCATTACCGTAGCTGAACTCCAGTTCTGTCCGTAGGCTTCCTAAAGCTCAGTGATTGTACACACTGTAAAGACAGTAACGATGATGTCGGTTTTTATACCAATCCTAGCACGAGTCCGAATTGATGATGAAACATTGGAAGAACTAGTTATTCAACCCGAACCATGAGCAGGACATTTCTCAGCAAAGCTACTCAGTTTGAGGTACATTATGGGATGTTTCAACTGTAATTCCTCACCATCAGCATTAACAAGTGAACATCCATCCACAAACCCGTGTGTGTGTGTTTCTAATTTATTGCAGTGCACATGTGGGAACTGTATCAATAACAGCACATGCGTTAGCCGAGCACTAACGTGAATGACTGGTGTAACATTTAAAGTTTGCAAAACAAATCCTGCTCCATCCTTTATCTTTACTCAAAGTAGTAAGAATGACAATCTTCATTAACAGACACAGTTTTAGGTAATAATGCAGCCCACAGCTGATTTACAGTAGTGTTTCAGTAAGACAGTAATAACGTGAGTTAGCCAGTTAGCAAGACCCCATATGAAACACAATAAACGCATTGTAGAGAACAGCGTCTTCTCGACATGATGCCATCCAGTATCCACAGGAATCAGCTGCAGTGTTTGAGGTGGTTCAAGTTTTCCTTGCTAATGTTTCGTCTTGACGTCACAACGAAGCGGCTTAAGATTCATTTAAAAAACAATTAATTGAATTGACACAGAGTCGACTCTGTGCACTTTCAGATTTAAAACTTTGCAAGATGTTTTCATTCACTTAGAACTATGTTATGCACTACATGAAAGGTAATTTTTAAAAATCCATAATAGGGGCACTTTAATTTACCTTTTTCTCTGTTCCTCTCTGTCTACTGTGCAGTTGAATGACCAAGCCATTCAAAGTACACTCCATTGACAGTCAGCACAGATGGATGTTTTTGGCGAGTAAAAAATATCTAGTGACCTTTGTTTTTGAGCACTCAAGTGATTTGCCTATGCACTGTTGTTTGTGCACAAGTCCATGCAGACAAAAATTGGGTTGTATGTGGGCAGTGGGTCTCATTCACTAATAATTGAATGGATAATTGGTATTCATATGCACGGAAGAACTTCTCACGGAAATATATGCATGCATACACATGAATTTGTTCTTATCCTTGTTCTAATGTTAATGAATTTGGAGTATTCTAAATGAGCGACCGTGTGCACAGAGGTACATCATTTGCATAAAACACAACCAAACCATCTCCATAATTGTGCTTTCCACAGAGCCTTTCCTTTTTAAAGTCTTTTTTATTACTCTCAGCAAACATGACATTATTTAAATATGTGCTCTCTGAGAGCATGCGCATCAAGATCCTCAAGCAATGCCAAGCGTGCCATCCTCAAAACAATTTCAAACACAATTAAAGCTGCAAGCAGCGATGAAATGGCCCTCATACCCATGCAACCACCACTTTAGGAAAACGCATTTAAGTATATAAAAATAGGAGGACTACATCAGTCATTTTTATTTGCCACACTTCCTGCTACCAGCTGGTGGCACTATGACTTACTGGATTACATTTTGGTGTGCAGATGTCTTCAGTTCAGGGCACTTATCAAACGTGAAGTTTGAGGCAGATTGGACATTGAATGCTTGAGTTATAACAACTTCCTGTTTCATGATGATAATAGCATGCTTTAGCACTCAGCTAAGTGTTTCTAGCATGTTTAGTACTCAATTGCATATTTTAGTTTGTTTCTAATAGTGCATCACTGTGTTAAACACGTCACTTTCTGTTGCCAGTGGGTGGCGCTATTACTATGACAGAATATTGTCATGCAGATGTGTTCAGTGCAGGACTCTTCTCAAATGTGAAGTGTGTGGCAGATCGGACATTCTATGCCTGTTACAACAACTTCCTGTTTGTGGTGTTAATCGCATACATTAGCACTTAGCCAAGAGTTGCATGATTTAACGTGTTTCTAGCATGTTTGGTACTTCATGGTTGTCTGGCTATCACCAGACCAAGCTCAATCTTTTAATATTGAACACTGGTCTGGGGAGTCTGCTCTGTATTTTCTACTGCACAAGAGGCGTGATCAACGAGCATAATTCAAATGACTCTTTATGCAATTGTATAGTCCTTCAACCATGCAGACCACAAGAGGCGTGATCAACGGGCATCGATCCATCGCTTCTCTATTCATCATTGTGTTAAATCCGCCAATAGCGCGCCAGATGGATAAGCCAGTCTGTGATTGGTTCCTGCAAAAGTGTGACAGAAGCAGGATAAAACAATGTACAGGTTTCCAGCCTGAGCTGCAGGGTGAAATCAAATCGCCGGCATATCAGGCTGGGTTTACCCAGTCTAACTTCATTACATATTTAACCCCCTTAACCTGAAGAACGCGACCGCACGTTTTGTTGGATTTTACCTCATGACAGTGTAAAACAACTTAAAATACTCCGTAATTTTTGGCCTCACAGACATGAACGATATGTCTTTACAAAGCTTGAAGTGTCTACTTTTATTTCTGTACACTCAAAATAAAAACTAAATGTTATGCTTTTCGCTAAATTAAGAAAACAAACAGGATGTTCGTTCTCCCGTCTGTCTCCCTGTGATGTCCATTCTGAAATGCGTCTGAAAATGAACTCAGAACTCAGAGAAAACTTGCCACAGACACGATAGATATATATTTATAAAGCCTGGAATGTCTACTTTTAAATGAAGTCATTTATTTAAAAAAACAAATATTCTCTGTTTATGTAATCCGTATGAAAACAGCGAGAGGTCCAGTTTCTCAAGCGGCTGCTTTATTATCGATAATGTGACCACACCCACGTGCGCGCAAAGCGATTTCACATGCAAATCGTCCACGTGAAGGAACGCGAACCTGTAAACACCCCCCATCCCCTCAAAACAAAGACTCGTCTTCATCATTCTTCTGATTTTCATCTAGTTCGTCATTTTAAATGTGATTAGATACGCGATAAGCGCGCTCAAATCTTGCACTGTCCCTGTTTTCACTTTTACCCTGAATGTCTCTCTTGCACTGTATTTTTTTTATCACTGTTCTATGTTTTTTTCATGTGTAAATTCAAGTATACACTACCGCTCAAAAGTTTTAGATTTTCTAATGTTTTCAAAAAAATATTCTGCTTAACAAGGCTGCATTTATTTGATCCAAAATACCTATTGCAAAGTATTTTTATAATTTAAAATAATTGTTTTCTATTTGGATATATTTTTAAAATGCAATTTATTCTGGTCTTCAGTTTCACATGATCCTTCAGAAATCATTGTAATATGCTAATTTGCTGCTCAAGAAACATTTCTTATTATTATGAATGTTGAAAACATTTGTGTACAATTTATTTCAGGATTCTTTGATAAATAGAAAGTTCAAAACAACAGCATTTATCTGAAATAGAAATCATTATACACTACCATTCAAAAGTTTGGGCTGAGTAAGTGTTTTTTTTTTGTTGCTGTTTTTGAACTAAATTAATTATTTTTTATATTTATATTGTTCAAAAAACACAGTAAAGACATTTATAATGTTGTTAAATCTTTTTATTTCAGATAAATGTTATTCTTTTGAACTTTCCGTTAACCTCTGGGTTAAATCTTTGATTTATCAAATAATCCTAAAAAAATTCTTGAGCATATGTATCAAATCATCATATTAGAATGATTTGTGAAGGATCATGTGACACTGAAGACTGGAGTAATGATGATAAATTCAGCTTTGATCACAGGAATAAATTACACTTTACCATGTATTCACATAGAAAACATTTATTTTTAATTGTAAAACTATTTCACAACATTACTGTTTTTACTATTTTGGATCAAATAAATCTAGCCTTGGTGAGCAGAAGAAGATTTTTTTTTTTTTTTTTTTTTTTTTTTTTTTTTAAACATACAGATCTAAAACTTTTGAATGGTACTATAGGTCTAACATCTTTATGTAAAGAAAATGTATAGTCAAATTACTTATTTTTAATTAAACATGATTTTGTGCATAAGCTACAAACAATAAATTCAGTCATTAAGTCTCCTCACATTCATTCTCTATAGTTCCCTCTGTCACATTCCTCAGTGATCTTCAGGGAGGAGTCGTTGACACCTCAGGTGTGAATCAGCATTATTCATGATGATCCACACCCTCCCCGCATGCAGCCATTCTGACAATGTGTCTTACAGAAGTCAAATGACTATATTGTTTTGTATGAATGAATGATCATAATAGATTTCACATTGTTTTGAAGAAAAACTCTAGGCAACAACATCTAGTTCTGAAAAGCCTTGTGAACAAATGTTTAAAGTGTGTTAGATGGCCTTATTTCAGTGATTTTAACATTTTAGTTTTTTTTCAAAAACTATGCATAAACATTATTTTCTCAAAACTACAAACTGTTATGTACATGTTGCTCACATATTACTGTTGCCCTGTTTGTGCTAAATACAATGTAATCAGACTTTGGCCATCAATATGCTTTAAAGCAACAAAACACAAATGTCAGAGCATGTCAAACTTCTTCAGGGCCACAAAATATCCTTAGGGTCCAGAGGGTTAAATGAGTTTCAGGGAGAGAATTATAGTGTAAAGCATGCCATTTCCTGTCGCCTGCAGGTGACGCTATGACTAACTGAACAGTCGCATGTAGATGTCTTCAGGCCAGGACTCTAATAAAACATGTGAAGTTTAGGGCAGTTCTGACATTGTATGCCCGAGTTACAACTTCCCAACTTCACAATTTAACATCACAAAGGCCTTTAGATTAGACTGAGCAAATATGATGTTTATCTGATAAAATCTCTAGCAGGAGTTTGTTAAAGTACAACGTCTGGAAATGACAAAAACTGCAAAAGATTTGCAGAGAAAATTCTAAATATCTCACTTCCTATTGGGTTTTTTGTAGGTATTAATTGATGCGCTTAATTGAAAATTTTTAGGTGCCACTATTGAGCCATTTTGTCACACCTAATTCTGAAATCCGTATCAGACGTAAATTTTCACCACTTCTGACGCGTGTGCAACGTTTTATGAGGTTTCGAGCATGTTTAGGCCCTCAAAAATGAAATTTATTTCAGAGAAGAATAATAGACCAAGCAATTCCAATCACCATCGGTGCTCGGGCCCTAATAAACACCTTTTATACAGACCCAGATTACAAACCTCTCATTTGCCAGCTGTAGCTACACATGCATTTTTGCATTTTTATCCAGAGGTAACTTGCAGCAAAAACTATTTTACTCTTTCACTGTTTATGATGAAATATACATCAATAAAATTTAATATTGACACATTTATAAGGCCACAGAGAATGTGAGTTTTTGTGTATAAGTGGTTTCTGTCATTGGTAAATTCTTTTTTTTTTTTTTTTTTTTTAAAGTTATTGATGATTCATGATTTGCGAGCCTGAGCAGAACACAGACGCAGTGAGATTTCCACCTTATTTTGCAAACATGGAAATAAGCTGTGCGAGACTTCAAATTCATTAGCTGTTATAGGTAAACAACTAGAAGAATAACAAAGTGCAGTAAAACTATTTGTGCTGCAAACAATCATGATAAGTGAAAATAATATGATTTAAAATACCATTTCACAATATCAAGCAGCATAACAGACTGTTTTTGTACAGGTTGAATAACTAGAAGCCAAGTTACAAATGGTCGCTTTCAGCTTAATTCTATTATTAACCCAGTATTTTTCTTTCCGGGATCTCGAACTGAGGAGTTCAGCTGCATCCCTTTCTCTCCATTTGGCCTCGTGTTTGTTGCCAAATATGATACGATTGCACTGCCTTCACATATGGTTTCAAGAATGCGTGTTAAACAGCTGTCCCATTTCACAGACACTTAGAATCACTGATGGAATTACTTGGAAGAAAAAGATTGTGTACAATCAGACTAGTATTGGGTTAGAATTATTGTTTCAAATAAATAGTTTGAGCTTCACAAATAAATGTAAATGTCAAATAAGAAGTATAAGGCCCATAAAATTGGTACAGTAAAAGATGATGTTTAAAATTTAGATTTTGTTAGACTGTGTATCAAGCCAAGCCACAGTATTATATTTTATGAGCCTTTGAAAATGCCAGAGAAACTGCGCTTTACATCTCTGTTATGAAAACAATGTGTTATGGAAGCGTCACATTATTCAAGATGGCACAGAAAAGCATCAATAAGTAGCTGACTAATGAATAACAGGATTCAACTTCATGATAAACGCACATTTGTGTAATAGGTGAAATTACTGTCACACAATAGCCAACAGCGTTTCCTACTTCTTCAGTCAAGCAGTTTTAATCACGCATCTAACCAGATCTGTGGATCTAGCAATATATAGAGCATGATAAATAGTATTTTAAATATTAAATACATGTATTACGATTCCCTTTGTCTGTAGAGAAGATATAGGTTGGTTCTTTTTAAACATGTTTACGATTATTGCATTCCAAATAGATCATGTCATGCGTTTAAAAGTGAAATGCCCAGCAGACATTTATTTATCAGTAAAAAATTTTGATCACACAAATAAAATTTCATATGCATCAGAATAAAAAATAGTTTTTATTGTAAACGTTACTTACAGCATCCAAAATGAATGCGAAAAATTATTTTTCAGCATTGCAAGATCTTTATTTGCATTATCCACTCACAAAACCCCAGTACAGCTGCGGTGATGCTGTTACATCACTGATCATTTGGTCTCATATTTGGATATTATGTCCTATATTTGTCACTGTTGTGCCGTTGTGCCATGTCTTACATCGTGTCTATCCTGTGCAAGGCTGTCTATACTGGACACATCAAAGCAAATCATTTGTGTAGTACCGCAGAAGTAGAATAGGCATCCGTTTACTGTCGGTGAATCATAATGTTGCACTGTGCCGTGTCACGTCCAGTGTAGACAGTATGGTTATATAATATAATATAATATAATATAATATAATATAATATAATATAATATAATATAATATAATATAATATAATGGGTACTATTTGTTTTTGATGTCCTGTCACGCCACTTGCGTCCAGTATAGAGAGGGTGTTACTGATCATTATGCTCGGGATCTGTGAACGATCATAATTTATGTATAATTCTAAGTTTATCCTGATTCACTGAACCAGATGATAATTTAAAGAAGCCTTTAGGTGATGATACACTCTGCAACTTTTTGAGCAATGTTGCTGAGTGATGTTGCTTGGGCACTTTTCCATTGAGAATGGGTAACACATTTCTATCTGAATACTTTAGGTCAGTTGTGGGCCCTGTGTCTCACCTGGTTGCCCGTTGATGGCAACATAGGGCAACTTTTTGAGCAGTGTTGCTGGGCAGTGTATTATCACCTTTAAACTCCTATAATCTTTTGGAAATGGGGTGTTTTAACCACACAAACAGCACTTTGGCTCAGTTTGAACGACGCAGCCATAGAATACTACATGGAAGCTTGTTTGCGCGACAGAATAAAAAAATTGAAAAAAGGTCATTGTGGCTTTTATTTAACAGTTCTGGATAACAGTTCTCGAGTTATAAAGTCAGAATTGTGAGATATAGACTGAAAAAAAGTCTGAATTATGAGGAAAAAAAATCACAATTACCATTTTTATCTTTTATTCTGTGTCGGAAAACAAGCTTTCATAGTTTTCTAGTATTTATAGGGTTTATAGGTTTATTAGGCTGCTGTTACTGTAAGACAGAATGCACGGATCAAATATACTGTTACACATGCATTTTCATTCTCAACTGTTTACATTCACTTAAGACATAATTGATTGTATTTGTGAGGATAGTTGCAAAGACGGCATTTTGACACATAAGTATGTGTATTAAACTTTTGAAGCCCTATTAGGCAGCCAAAAGTACTTGGTTCAGTACTCACATGCTCTATGAACAGCAGCACACGTGTCTCTCAGACAGTGCTCAGAAACAATCTCTCTGACAGCTCGTGCATATAGTGAAACGAGTTCTCTTTCGCTACTTATTGCGTTTCAATGGTTTACAATCACTTGTTTTCAAACCACATGCAAACGATAAGCTTTCGTGACCATGCAGCACAGCAACTTCACGTGACCACAACCGCGATAGAGATCTGAGAATGGTCCAAAAATGTCTTCAAAATTTCTACCGGTTATTCATGTCTACTATCACCCATCCTTACATGCAGTAATCAACGACTCACAATTCCCTTTCCATTCCCTTTCAAGAAGGCATTCCGGAGCAATGCCACACTCCATTTCGGCTACACAAGATTCTGTCCCACATTTTTGTCCCACAAGATTCTGCCTTGACACTAGTTTGATTGCAGTGTTAAGTGTTGCTGGTTTACCGGAGAAGCATTTAATGGCAGCTGTGCCATCCCACTGGGAATCAGAGGATGAGACCCTAGGGGATTGCTGCAGAAGCAGGAGGGGTATCTCTCGCTGTCAATAATGAGATTAATGATGTGACAGAGATGGAACGGTAAAGAATCGGACTGCTGTTAAACGGAATTAGTTGTCAAATTTGGAGACGGGATCAGAGAACAGGAGATGACATGGCTTGATAATCCCTAAGAGGATGCAGGGTGTCACTGCTGACCTGTCATAACATTTCATGAGGAGTGCATGGAACATTCCAGAAAGTGTGAAATAAATACTATAGCAGTTGTTGCACTATATGTGTCTCCATTTCAGTTCCAGAGAACACGTTAGGACAAAGAGTGCAGCTTGAATGTCTGTATTTCCTTTACATCCAGTCTTTCTTCCTTACCCACCTTTTTTCCCTTCCTGTCTTTGGGAATGGGATCGAAAAGGACCACAAACCACTCGAACTCGGGTCAACTGAAGAAACAACTTTGTTCCTTTCTTGTCTTGTTCTACTACTACTATTTCTACTAATTTTCTTTCATACCATCATCCCTTCATTTTATTCCATTCCTCCTCCTATCTGTCTGTCTGTCTGTTTGTCTGTCCAACATCACTTGCCCACACTGTCGTTTTTATTTTTATTTTTTATAGTAGTAAAAATCATTTAGTTCAGTCAGAGAACAGTCACTACAATTAAAAAGAAAAGATGATGGGAAAATTTGGTTTCAAAGCGAAAATGTAAAAGCGCCTACTTAAGCGAATTTGTCATTTGTATTGTTTTGTTGTGTTTTTCAATTAAGAATAATAATGAACCCACCATTCAAGCAATTGCCGCCCCCAAATTGCCACTAATTCTAAAGCGAATGTAAAATGCGCACGGCCATTCATAATGGTGCGTGTCCATTGGCACGGAGCAGAGTGAGCGTTTTCAGTTCATTCCTATGGAAGCTCAACTTGAATTTGGTGACAACCATGTAATTTCCAAGACCTCTTATTGGCTGTATGGTAAATATCACCACTCAGTAATCCCAAGCAGCCCAACATAAAGTCCAGAGAGTAGACAGAAAAAATAACATGGGAACCTGTCAGAAAAATGAGTCTGTGCATGTGACAGAGAGGGATAGATAAAGGTGTGAGCTCGCAGCGCTGAAGCCGAAGTGAGTTGAGTAAATAATCGGCCGTCTGAGGAGCTGCGGGTGCGGGGCCGGTGTGTCAGCAGGCGATGGATGAGTCCCCAGGCCTGATTGTAAAGCCCAGCAGGTTGTGTTGGTTGAGTGAGTCTGTGCCGAGTGGAGTCTCAATCTTCCCTCTAATAGGCCACTGACAGGCCTTTACCACACACATATACACACACTTGCGAGTACACGCATCAATAAAGTGTCCTGACAAGGGACCATAGCCTCAGCTTTGGTACCTAGCGTGCAGTTCTACTCTAAACCGGCCGCACACACGCGCACAAAGACATGGGCGGCATCAATTCTGTGGCGCTATCATTAAACAATAGGTACGGTGGAACAATACAGTGAAGTGCGTAGTATATGGCTGGCTGTGTAAGACACAAGCTCTCTGACAAGCCGTATTTGTCATCCGCTGGGACACAGGCAGGTCCGACATTGGTGGTACAGATGAGAGGTGTGTGAAAAAGTGACTTTGAACCAGACAACTAATCTCGCAGCCTTACATACACGACCCCTTGACAGAGGCCCACACACAAGTGTTTGCTCCCTCATTTATGCAGTCTGGTCATATACTCCACAGCTCAAACACTCCTTCACATAAACCGCACATAAATACTCATAAAGGGCCCTCCATATTACACACAGTTGTACAGTCGAACACATCCCTCTGCTGTGCACTACTTCTAAGCTATATTGTGCCGAGATTTGATCATTGGTAAATGTTTGTGGAAGATGAATTCCCCAGCTGATACTGAAGTGTGTGTGCGTGTATGGGTCCGGTGATAAATGGAGAGGGTCACCCTGGAGTAGAAGGGAAAAATAGGAGGAGGAAGGTTTTCTATTGGTACAGGAAATGTGAGTTTCTATTGTAACATTATGGAATGGCCATTAGAAGCACACAGGAAGAGTAACTGTTCAAAGAACCAGGAAAAGAATATTTTAAAAACAATACATTTGTATTTGCTGCTTTTTTTTTTCTTTTACTTTTCCCTATATTGTCTTCTTTCCTTCACATTCATCATCATCCTTACTTTCCTTTCTTCCATCCAATCTTTCTTTGTTTTCCTTTGTTTCTTGCTGTTTTACTTGTTCTACCTTCCATTTCTTTCATTCATTCATTCATTCATTCATTCATTTTTTTACATCCCTGCTTTTATGACCTTTTATTTTTATTTCTTCCCTACTTTCCTATCCCTTCTTTCCTTCTTTCTTTCTTTCTTTCTTTCTTTCTTTCTTTCTTTCTTTCTTTCTTTCTTTCTTTCTTTCTTTCTTTCTTTCTTTCTTTCTTTCTTTTTCTTTCTTTCTTTCTTTCTTTCTTTCTTTCTTTCTTTCTTTCTTTCTTTCTTTCTTTCTTTCTTTCTTTCTTTCTTTCTTTCTTTCTTTCTTTCTTTCTTTCTTTCTTTCTTTCTTTCTTTCTTACTTACTTACTTACTTACTTACTTACTTACTTACTTACTTACTTACTTACTTACTTACTTACTTACTTACTTACTTACTTACTTACTTACTTACTTACTTACTTACTTACTTACTTACTTCATGCCGTTCCTCCATCATTCATTCCTTCCTTCATTACTTCATTCCTTTCTTTCTTCATTCATTCAACTGTTCTTATTCTGGGACGCATTAAAGGAGCACAACTGATAAGTTAGGTTTAATTTAACTATACAACCTTTTTGTAAATAGTTGTAAATGGTTTATTAAAATAAAGTTTCAGCCAAAGCCTTTCTGCTTTGTCTTTTTCCTCCACTAACCCTCTCTGATTTTCTTAAGATCTTTAAGTAATTCCAGTCTGCCGTTGGCTTGTCTAACATGCTAAATTGTAGCTACTGGGAATAAATCTTTGGGGTTTTTACCTCTGGTGTACAGCGGCAACGAGCGAAAGCTGCCATGCCGGGTCCATCTTTTACTCAGCCCGCATGCATGCATGTCACTTCAGCCCAGCCACTCATAAAGCAACATGATGGATAAATGAATACAGAAAGAAATAAATAAAAGCCACACTTATTCTCTCCCGCACATCCTTTCCTCCGCCTCTCTGATGGATCTGTGAAATGATATAAGGAATAAGACTTAGAGGGAGAGGGAAAGAAAGGGTTGGGGTGGAGAGACGGATATGATTTATTAGGCTGATAAAAATTCAGCCTTTGTTATTCAGTCATTTTTCCATGTGCGGCTTATTAAGGAGCGCACCTGCCAGACGAAGAGTTTGTGCGCTAGTGGGTGTATGTCTAAATGTGTGTGTCCCGTAGAGTAGGAAGACTCAGACCTCACAGAGCCAGTTTAGATGACACCCTCTGTGCCTCTGTCTGTGTTCAGTGCCATATTTTTATGTCTATTAATGGCTCCCTTTACACATGGCATTATCATGAGATTTCAGTGATAAAATCACTATTGGTAACACTCAATGCAGTGGTTCCCAAACTTTTGTAGAGAAAAATATTTTCAAGCCCCTCACCTACATGCCCACACTCTCAGACATCACCTCAGACATGGCCTTGCTTGCATAATTCTATAAGATTTATTTGAAACATTGTAATTTAACAAGTTGTCAACTTCAACAGGCTTCTCTTTTATGTTTGTGATGTGAAGCCTGACTAAAGTGGCATCTTAGCTTGTTCAGCTTCATACTGTCAGATGCCACAACACACTGTGCTCTCTCTTCATTACCCACCTTTGTTCAATTAAATTCACATTTATTTGTATAGTGCTTTTCAGCAGCTTCATAGAAAATGCATGTGTCTACATTACAATTTAGAGTGATCTGTTATGAGATGTGACTGTGTCCAAGTTATGTATTTCAGAAATGTACATATACAAATCACGCAGTTAGCTAACAATGTGTTAATTTAAGGCAGAAACAATACGCTCGTTGAAGTAATGAATACACGTTGTTAACAAATGATTAGAATATATACAGAACATTTGTTAGAAACTTTGTTCTACAGGGCTCCAGAATAACATTTGAGCAGTGGCCACTAAGATCTACAGAAGGTGGTGGCGCTACCTTTTAATCATAAAGGTAATTTAATCATATTACTGTTGTTTTGCATTAATAAGTGCAGTTACTAATATTACAGTTTATTTATCGAAAATGTGTCATTAAAGCACTGAGCTTGAATTGAGATGTAGATAAAATTAACTTTTATTAGCAACAGTAACATGCAAAAACATATTTTTTAGAGGGAAAAATGTTAATATTCTCTTCTTATTAAATGTCATAATGAACTGACCGACAGCTTCAGTGATTATAAAAAGGAACACTCTTTATTTGCTTTCTGTGTAATTCAGTCACAATTTAAAGTTTTTGTTTTTCATGAGACTTTGTGACTTTTCCTGGTAAAATGTCACAAATGTCACCAATATGTGAAAATATTTTGATATTGAAATATTCACATCTTAAATATACAACCATGTTGAATTTCAGCCCATAAAAATGCAAGCCCTAAAAATACAATGCATTAAAATGCAAGCATGGTTAATGCAATGCATATTTTTTCAAGTGCAATTCAACAAGCTTTTTTTGTTTGGCATTTACTTCCGCCTTCTACTGGTTAGAGTGGTCATTTTCTTTTTTAAATAAAAGTTTGTTTGAAACAAAGTGTTACGTTTTCCCTTCATCTTTTACAAATCATGACATTAAAAATAACATTAAAACTAGATCATATTTATAAATTTGAATTGCTGGAAAAAGTGTGAAGCATTTTAAAGTCATTGAAATGCTCTTGAATTTCACTCCCAAAAGTTTGCATGAAACCTGAAACATTTCTGCAAGAATACCATAGTTACAGTTCATGTTACTACATTAAATCCATGGTGAATGTTGGTGATTTGTGGACTAGAGTGGTCTATAACTTGCTCATTCATGGCACAATGTTTCTCTTGGTTTCCATGTCAGCACTGTTTGAACTGACATCTATGGCTTTTAACAGAGAATTCTGTGCTGAATTTGAATGCTTATCACTAGATCTCACAGTGATGTTATTAATACTGAGGCGAATTCAAATGCTTTCTCACTGAATCTCCCAGCACTGTGTACTAGGTAGTGTCGCGTAATCGAGATCGGTGTGCGAGTACCTGTTCTGAGCTTGTGATGCGCTGTCTATTATTGATCCAAGCTGATAAACTGTCCATGCGCCGCAGCTCAAACGAGTAGTGTGGATTAGTTCCGCTTTCATTTCATTTGCCATTTGAGGTTTCTCATATACATTATGCCAGTGGTTCTCATACCTGTACTGGGGACCCCCACTATTTCACCTTTTGTATGTCTCCCTCATCAGACACCGGCAATTCAAGTCTTGCAGGCTCTGCTAATGAGCTGATAAGTTGAAGCAGGTGTGTTCGGTGAGGGAGACATGCAAAACGTGCAACTGTGAGGTGTCCCCACTACAGCTTCACATCGGTTGGTCAACGTGGTGGTCACACCAGTGCGACCTCTAACAAAATTTAGTCGCACCAGCAGAAAAAAAGGTCACAGGAGCCTTGGGTGAATCCGAGGGCGAGATATGCCTCGTCTTTTCACCGTGTCCCGGACACGATGGCAGCACCGCCACAGCTTGAGGCTGTCTACTAGACACAACAAAGCGAATGTTCCAAATCCATTTGTCCTTTGTGTCAGAAGTTGCACAAACGGGGCATCAGTTTACTGTCAGGGATTTGTCGTGTCATGCCGCATGCAGTGTTAGACAGCATTACTGATTATAATGGGTTCTATTTGCTTTTTGCCTTGTCGTGCATCTCTTTCAGTCTGGCGTAGATACTTTGTTTTGGTAGTTGTGATTTTCATTTACCTGGCACTGGTAAACTCCTCCAAATACATCCTATATGAGATTAAGTGCAATGTAGTATTGTCAAAAATATTGATTTCGATGCATATCGATACTGAAATAATATCTGAAATGCTTTCAATGGTCATTTTCACCAGAATAGATACACAATACCAGCTGCGCTTTCCCACTCTCTGATCTCTCCAACAGCGAGTTGACACACAAACCCGCCTCCCCTCACTCACTCATTTCATTTTCTCTGAATAAATATTGTTGGTGTTGCAGAGCTTGAATTTCGCCATGGGATGCTCACACCCAAAGTGAGCGCACGTAAAAAAAACTGCTACTCAGTACTAAATTTTGTTTCGTTTTTTCTCACTGCTTATTACGCTTAAACAGTCAAATATACACAAAATAATGTCAAAATGCTGGTTTTGGCGAGTATTCACATAAACACTAATAAACACAGTTATGTTTTAAGTGAGGGATAATGTACATCCAGCCGGTTGTTATCACAGAATAAACCCCGTTAGAGTGATCAGGATGCGAAACGGAGGGGTCTTGCATCACCCTGAAGGGGTTTATTCTGGCAACTGGCTGAATGTACATTATCCCTCTTATTAAACGGCTACTTGCCACATAAGTAAATAATTAGACATGCAATATTGATCTGAGTCAAAATATTTTATTAGCTCTTTAAACACAAAACTTCCGCAGAGAGAGCAGTTGCTAGCAAGCAACAACTAGACTGACTTTTAAGGGATATGGTACAGTCACACAACTTATTACATGGTATTTCACTACATAAATAATTATGGTGATAAGAGATATTGATTTGAGATGAAACCGTTTTAAAATCGTACCTGTTTGTTATTACAGTGTACAAAACAATTGTTGCAAAATGGCAGCAGAAGCATTTGTATGAAACGAGAGAGAGAGCTGGTCCGTGATATCGGATGACATAATTAAAGAACTGTACATAAAATATTAATTTCAGTATTAATATTTTATTAGCGCACTAAATGCAAAACTTCCATGAGGAAAAAGCATTCCTAGCAAGTGTATGGCTCTGACTTCAGTTACCTAGATCAGCCTGTGTTATCAGTTTTTACTGGATGGCACGATTGGCAGAATCAAGTATTCACTGAGCCGTGTAATAATAAGTGAACGTAAACAGTTAAGATTGAGTATAATGGGTCCATGTGTCAGGTCTCAACAGTTACAGCAGCCTAATATATCTGCTGCAAAATTATGAGATAATATTAAAAATATCTTTTTTTTTCTAATAGCAGTTTTTTTCTTATGTTATCGATGTGTAAATGCTGAGTGGCTAGTATTTGTTTTCTGTTTGTCTATTTATAATTAAATAAATAAATAAATAAAAATAGTTTTGTCCTATGTGTTCTGTGCTAGATTAACTGAGACTTGTTACAACACTTGCATATTGTTGCCCCTGACTTTTTTTAGTTGCTTCTATTGGTCTCATTTGTAAGTCGCTTTGGATAAAAGCATCTGCTAAATGACTAAATGTAATGTAAATGTAATCCACTAGCCACAGTGGCTGGTGAGCAAAAGTTAATGTCAAGCCCTGGTTAGATTGGGCAGATTGCACATATTACACTTAATTGCATTTTCATGATCAAAGGGATTCCAGGCATTTTTCACATGAAAGTTATCCAGATACCAAACTTGTTTAGGTCCCACTTTATATTAGGTGTCTTTAACTGCTATGTACTGACATTTAAATTAATAATTTTATATAATTTTTACATTATATACATCTATAACTACCCTTATTAACCCACCCTTAAACCTACCCATACCACCAAACCTGTCCTCAACATTACCCATATCCCACCTCAACAGCAGCACAGGTGTTTTGCTATATGAACACAGTTTCATTGTGCTTATTTTTTTATTTAAGTACATAGTAGTTAAAGACATCTAATATAAAGTGTGACCCATGTTTATACTATATGTAGGTGTTAACGCATCTGGTAATTCATGTTTTTGTTTGTGTATGTGAAATGTAAAAAGTATCTATCTCTAACTGGAGTTTGTGCAAACCACAGGCTGACTAACTAATGACTCAGTTATAGCTTATGCGGGCATCATTAGGTGATTAAGCATTATTGATCAGTGAAGTGACATGTCAACCATTAATTCCCATCCGTGATTTGTATGTTCCTTTGCAGGTCCCACCTCTTCGTCAGTGCAAAACCCGGCATCACATAGGGTCATCAAAACACGCTACAAGATCGACACACGCAGAGCGCATACAATCCATCACAACCCTGGTCTTTCCTACAGGGTCAAGAGAGTACATTCTGCCAGGTAAGTGATTGGGTGCTTTTCTGGTGGAGGTGGAAATGACCAACACTTAATCCACTTCCTGCTTGTCTCCTCTTCAACAAGACTCATTTAAATGGCTTTATTCTATAATAAATTTTGCGTTTGCACTTGTGCGTGCATCCCGCTCGCAATCTCAGTCCGGCACAACCAATTACCAGACTGATTAAAACCTCTCTGTTGACATTCAATGTTTTTATCAGTGTCTCAGTGCCTAATAAAACATTAAATAACCGCCTGGCCCTTAATAACGCCACACAGAACCATAACTAACTGCCTCATCACCGCTGATAATGACAGAGAGAAGGTGCCGCTCGTCATGGTAATCTATTACTGGAACCATAATATTACACCATAAAGATGTACTATGGGATGCTCATGTGTACATGTGGGTAGTCACTGAGACAGAGGCTTTTTATGGCCAATGGTGCTTTGAAATATTTTTTTTATGTAAATGTTTTGGGACTGTTCATAGAAAACCTTTTTTTGGATTTAGAAACATGAGACACTGATCAGAGGGATCGAAAAAACTTATTTTAACATTTATTTTATTTAAACATTTTTAGACATTTTAAACATTTTTAGAATGAGAAGTGACTGCAACGATCAAAGTTTAAATATTTTTACATAGAAAAACAATGGAAAAGAAGCGCAGTGGAATGCAAAAATGTGTTCTGTGTAAACGGCCCCTAAGTGATATGGAAAAGCAGACTAACAAAAGCTTTTCCTGTCAGAGCTGTGGCCTAACCGTTTGCATACATGCGCTAGACATGTTGATACAGTGGTGCTCATGAAAGAAGAACAGGTTCCAATTCAAATGACAAAAAAGAGTGTCTTGTTGTTGCACTATATGAGGTGACTCTGTTCTCACAGCACAAACTCTCTTTCCAAATTTGTCCTGAAAATGAGTCAGTTTGATTATAGATTGCGTTTGTTACCATTTTTCATAATGAAAACTGTGACTTAAAATTGCTCTATGTACACTCACCTAAAGGATTATTAGGAACACCTGTTCAATTTCTCAATAATGCAATTATCTAATCAACCATTCACATGGCAGTTGCTTCAATGCATTTAGGGGTGTGGTCCTGGTCAAGACAATCTCCTGAACTCCAGAACACAACTGAATGTCAGAATGGGAAAGAAAGGTGATTTAAGCAATTTTGAGCGTGGCATGGTTGTTGGTGTCAGACGGGCCGGTCTGAGTATTTCACAATCTGCTCAGTTACTGGGATTTTCACGCACTACCATTTCTAGGGTTTACAAAGAATGGTGTGAAAAGGGAAAAATATCCAGTATGCGGCAGTCCTGTGGGCGAAGATGCTTTGTTGATGCTAGAGGTCAGAGGAGAATGAGCCGACTGATTCAAGCTGATAGAAAAGCAACTTTGACTGAAATAACCACTCGTTACAACCGATGTATGCAGCAAAGCATTTGTGAAGCCACAACACGCACAACCTTCAGGCTGATGGGCTACAACAGCAGAAGACCCCGCCGGGTACCACTCATCTCCACTACAAATAGGAAAAAGAGGCTACAATTTGCACAAGCTCACCAAAATTGGACAGTTGAAGACTGGAAAAATGTTGCCTGGTCTGATGAGTCTCGATTTCTGTTGAGACATTCAGATGGTAGAGTCAGAATTTGGCGTAAACAGAATGAGAACATGGATCCATCATGCCTTGTTACCACTGTGCAGGCTGGTGGTGGTGGTGTAATGGTGTGGGGGATGTTTTCTTGGCACACTTTAGCCCCCTTAGTGCCAATTGGGCATCGTTTAAATGCTACGGCCTACCTGAGCATTGTTTCTGACCATGTCCATCCCTTTATGACCACCATGTACCCATTCTCTGATGGCTACTTCCAGCAGGATAATGCACCATGTCACAAAGCTTGAATCATTTCAAATTGGTTTCTTGAACATGACAATGAGTTCACTGTACTAAAATGGCCCCCACAGTCACCAGATCTCAACCCAATAGAGCATCTTTGGGATGTGGTGGAACGGGAGCTTTGTGCCCTGGATGTGCATCCCACAAATCTCCATCAACTGCAAGATGCTATCCTATCAATATGGGCCAACATTTCTAAAGAATGCTTTCAGCACCTTGTTGAATCAATGCCACGTAGAATTAAAGCAGTTCTGAAGGCGAAAGGGGGTCAAACACAGTATTAGTATGGTGTTCCTAATAGTCCTTTAGGTGAGTGTATGACAGCTAGTGGTTGTAATGGGTTAGTTAGTTGGTTTATCCGCAATGTGCTTCCGTTCATAGAGATTTTTAGATGGATGCCGAGGCTTTTTAGGTCGGGTAGAATCTGCGATCTCTGACTTGGTTTGTTTGCTGGCTTCCATGGCTGCACTACATTGTGTTTTCCGCCAACTGGCAACCTGTGTTGTCGAAATCGCACAGACCAAAACAAAAACAGACATTCCGACACGGAACGCATATTTAAAAGTAAAATAACTGGCTGTAGCATTGTTTTTCGGAGAAACGAGTATGTGAACTTAGCATGTTTCCTAAATATTTGCAAACATATTATGGTAAATGTATGCTTTAGTACAGTCAAAAACTTACATACAACACCTTTAACTGACAGTAGAAAACCTTGCATTAACATTGCCATTGTGGCAAGAGTCTGACATAGCTGAAGGATATAGAGAATCTGAGTACGAGTCTTTAAAGCAAAATTAAGAGAGCTCGGAAAGTTCTAGATTGTGAATGCTTTATACAAAGACAGAGAGAAGGAAGATGGGTCACTGCTGTGTCTGAATGGCATTAGCTTTAGTCTGATGGGAGGCCACTGAGAAATCCTATTCACTTAAGGGTGTAAATGAAGCACTCATGTGTATGGGTGTAAATTTTTTATTCCCCCTCTTATCTACAGAGTTAAAATGATCTTCATAAATCCCCCTGCTGTGTGGCCCTGGCTTAGCCATGTATAAAAAAGAGACTGTGGATTATAGGTGTTATATGTTAAGAAGGGTGCCACATTAAACAAAATAACCTTCTCTTTTATCTCTCTTGCTCTCTTTTACTGTCTTTCTGGACTGTTCTGCCTTAGTGAGGATTTCTTTACACTGCCTTGAGTGGATAGCGCTTACCAAAATCACTCTTTCTGGTCCTTTCAAGCAGTATTGGTGCATGATATCACTCTGAATATCTGATTGGCTGCTTAAGCAACTGTAACTATGTGTTAATGAAGAGAGAGGAAGTTGGGAGAGCTGATCTGTTTGTCCATGGGTTTTAAATCTAGTAATCATCTTGTGATCTTTGATTAAATCTTGTGATCCCTGCTCATATCGTACTAGCTGATAATAGTTTCTTGAGGATGAGTATCTTATGTGTTTGCTCTCATTTAGGTTGGACATGATTGCTCAGAGATCATCAAAACATTTGATTGAATTTTAAATGGCAATAATCCTAAGGAAACATACTGCTGTGCCTGATTTAGTTAAACTACTGGTACTGTGTATGTAGTCATCACATGGCAGTTGAGAACATTTAGGCTGGCAGACGTCTAACAGCTGCTCTTCAAATAGATGATTAACAGGTCTGCAGGTCAGACTCTCATCTGAGGTCATTATTGAAAAGATGCTGACATTTTGACCTCAGTGGCCTGCACACAAGTATTCAACATTGTTTCTGTATAGTTTGGATTTAGAAATGTTTCGTATTGGTGAGTTTCTAGCTCTTTTCAGATTAATTTGTAATTTATTTGTGTGAGAAAACTCTTGCATTACACTTCCTAAGTAAGAAACAAATGAATATCATACTGAAAGGGTAGCCTAATATAATAAGTAGATTTTATGCCCTCATATTAACTGAGAGACTACATTTGTGCTTTTGCAGTTCACTTAAATAGTCAAAACTGAATTGGCAGAACTACAAATGTTTAAATGTAGTCTTTCTCTAAAATGTGATTAAAGGGATAGCTCGATCATTAATTCAAATTCTGTCACCATGTACTCACCCTCATGTTGTTCCAAGACTTTCGTTCATCTTTGGAACACAAATGAAGATCTTTTTGATTAAATCTGAGAGCTTTCTGTCCCTCCATTGACAGTTACTCAACTGAAACTTTGACGCTTAGAAAAGTTCATAAAGAGATCGTAACACTAATCCATTTGAATTGATCGGTTTAGTCCAAATTTTCTGAAGAGACTCGATCACTTTATATGGTGAACAGATTAAACTGCTTTTTTTCACATATAAACATTGATAACGAACATAAACAGAAGCTCAACCGAACCAGCTTGACTCACGAAAACAAACCTCTTGCGAAAAGTGTTGCGTAACACAAGGATGAACCTCATTGGTTCTTGCACGTCAAGCGAACATGCTTGAGCTTCCATTGGTTTACCGCAACTGATGTGCAAGTTGATGAATAAAAGCCTAAATTCATTCTGTTCATCATATAATGCAATCATGTCTCTTCTGAAATGTTTGGGCTAAACCACTCAATTCAAATTGATTAGCTTTATGATCTCTTTATGAACTTTATGAAGCATCAAAGTTTCAATTTGCGTAGCTGTCAATGGAGGGACAGAAAGCTTGAAATATTGAAATGTTTCAAAAATTTAATCAAAAAGATCTTCATTTGTGTTCTGAAGATGAACGAAAGTCTTGCGTGTTTGGAACGACATGAGGGTGAGTAATTAATGACAATTTTCTTTTTTGGGTGAACTAACCCTTTAAAAATGGTGAAAAGCCACTGACCAGAAAATTGTGACCAGTCACAGTATTTTGAAAGTGTCTAAATTTTATGCGAAAACGTTTAGAAATATGCATTATGCAGCATGGATACTGTAATGTAAAGTGTTACCAATTTTTTTCAACTTCAGCTGCAGGTCATTGATACTTCCTTTATGTAATTTAGATTTGCTGGGGCAGTGCTCTTGGGATTTTAATGGGTAAACGAGTGTGTGTTTGTAGGGCTTCATTTGTGTAATGCAGATTTTGTGAGATGCGTGCTTGGCTTCAGACTGCCTTTGAGCTGTGGTGACTTACCGCCATTCATTTAGCTGCCTGCAATAAATATTGATTCATCAAGGGATTTTCAATTTGAACCTCTGTGACGCATTGTGAAATATTACAAGAGAGAGGGAAATGAGAAGGGGAGAGAGAGCTAGTGTGGGGGGAGAGAAGATAAGGGAAGATTTTTAACGATCCATCTCTTTCTTTCATTCATTCATTTGTAGGTGATGCTTATTTTTAGAGTATTTTAGAGTATGGCCATCTGCCACGTTCTTATTACATTTACACATTTGGCAGACATTACATATTCGCTTTTATCCAAAGAGACTCGCGGTGCATTCAGGATGTTCAGTTTGCCATGTGCTTCCAGGGAATTGAACCTGTGATGCTACACAACATGCTTTACCTAATGAGGAGAGACTCTTGGTGTTGTGGCTTTTTTGAGTTGATAAACACACGCACACAGATGGCCGATCACAGTCCACCACCCAAGAGCTCAAGCAGAGAAGAGCAGAGCCCCTCTCCGTCTCACACATGAGCAGACAGACGCGGGGCTCTTTAGCCCCTCACCCTTCCGTGCAGTGACCCGGCGTCCGGCACAGCGAGCTGGAGAGCGGTGGGAGTGTGTAGTCAGCAGTGCGGCTGTGTCTGGTGATTGAGTGTTTGAGGGGACCGGGTGGGGGAGGAAAAGACCTCGTAAATCCCCGGCAGCCACCAGAAAATAGATATAATCTTAACATTAACTACATTAATAGTAGCAGGAGTTGAATTAAGAAAGCCATAAAGCATGGACGCCTGGGCATAAATTACACGAGCACACACACACACACATGCACACATACAAACTGCCCTCCTCCCATCTCTGTTTTGTTCTTTCTTTTCTGGATTTTTGTCTTTGTCTCTTTTTTTTTTTTTTTTTTTTTTTTTTTTTGGATTGTAAGTATAGAGTTGTTTTTTCTCTCTGGATTTGGTCCACTAGACAACCTCTTAAGATAGAAGCTGTACTGGGGTACGTTATGACAAAAATCATAATTTATTAGATATTTTTGTTATTGATATTTTAATGACAAATATGAATACATGTTTATTATATCATTAATATTGATATTAATATTAATAATGGTTCAAATAATATCAGTGTTTATCTTATTATTTCAATTAATTTATAAAATGTACAATAATATAAAATACTTGTGATATTGATATTGTGAAATTGTCATCACAAATATGAATTTCATATTATATTAATGTTGTTGATATCAGTAATGATTCATGTAATATTATCAAAATCAGTATTATTAATTCTTATTCTATTATTGAAATCAATTAATATATTTATGCTTTTAAAAGAAGTCTCATGTTCACAAAGGCTGCATTCATAATACATTTTAAAATGTAATTTATTCCTGTGATGGCAAAGTAAATTTTCTCCTGTTGTTACTTGAATATTATATTATATTATATTATATTATATTATATTATATTATATTATATTATATTATATTATATTATTTAAAATAATGAATGAAATGTACATTAAAATAAAATACCTGTGGAATTGATCTCTTCGTATTGTATTCACAAATATTACTTTTATATATAGATGGATGGATGGATGGATGGATGGATGGATGGATAAAATATAACATTAATATCAATATTATTTATGTGTATTCTGTTTTTTTATTAATACAATTTACATTAAATAATTAACTTGATTGATTAAAAATGCTTTAATGTATTGCTGTTTTACACATTTGAGTAAATTACAGAAAGTGAGCAATGAGATAGATCATCAAAGCAGCCATAATCATAATCTCGATTATTTTTCGGATTAATTGTGCGACCCTTATTTTTAAGGGGAAAAAAATTTGAAAACACATTTATTTTTTTGTGCTATAGTGCAGTGTATGAAGTCAGATTTCTTCCTGATGTTTCTTTGAACTCGAACACTGTTCACATCTGAGAAACAACTAAAAACAATCATAATATTTACCTTTTATTTTCTCTAGTCGACGCACTTTCACACATACGGTCATGCACTCTCTCGGTGTGGGTGGAGTGGCCAGCGTGGCCCTCATCAGGTTTAGTGCTCTGGTATTGATCAGCACAGGATATGCTGCAGCGCTGCTCCCCTCTCCGCTTCTTCACAACCTCTCCATTCATCTCATCCACCCATCCAGGGAGAGAAGGGAGGGGAGCATGAGGGAGAACAGGAGGAACAAGAGAGGAGAATTGAGAGCGCTGAAGGACAAGGTAGAGCAACAGAGCGTAAGAGCTCAGGTATTAGCACCCAGTAATGTTTGAAAGTTAGTATAGTATTGCCATATGTAGTATGAGGTTTAAAACGGAGCATGATCCTGGAGGAATGGGTGTAATTCATATAAATGTTGATGATGACCAGGGTGGGAAATACCCTAATCTTTTTACTTACTCTGGGGTCAGTAAGAATTTTTAAATGTTTTTGAAAGAAGTCTTTTATGCTCATCACTAAGGTTGCCTTTATTTTATATAAAATTACAGCAAACAACAACAACACAATATACATTTAATACATAAAAACAGCATTTATTTGAAATGGAATAAAATACTTGTGATATTAAAATAATGAAAAAGAAAGAAATAGCTTTTTTGTAACAGTGTAAAAGTCTTAATGAAATGCATCACTGCTGAATACAAGTGAAGAGTTCAGATGCAAAAGCCTCTAAAAGCCACCTTGGTCAAAAATGAGATAACGATACTGAGTGAATGCTCTCCGCTTATAGTATACATTCATAAAATACTTTCACTTCAAACCCACTAAATCCCAGCCTCAGCCCATTCAGAAGTACCGGTACTTGGGTAGAAACCTATACATGGAAGTCTGACAAAAATTATTATTTTAAAGAAAAATGTCGGATTTAGAGGCTTTTGCATCTGAAGTTTTCAAGTATTAAGTTCTTAAAAATATATATTTCTGACCCCAAACTTTTGAACAGTAGTAAAACTAAGCAAAAGTTAATTTAGTTTAAAGCGACTTACAATTGAGAAATATTACAAGCATTTAGTCATACAAGAGCCAGTAATCTCTGTAATACTGCTATGCTGAGGGTACATAAGCAAGAGTAGATGAATTATGTTCGTTGTTTATAGAAAGTGCCATGTACATAGTGTGCATTACCTGCAGACGGCACTCAAGATCCAAACGGTCAGTAAGACTTGGGCCACATTAGCTATTAATTTTTATGTTTTTCAAGATGCAATCAAATGTGTTACTTCTACATGTGTGCATCACTGATACGAAGCAAGATAATTTATTGCCATGGTCCAATCTGAAATGTGCCACCCATAACAGTGGCTGGTAGAATAGGCAAAAATAGCCACCACCAGACCAGACACTCTTGGCTGGTGGCGAACCTAATTTCCCACCCTGATGACAACTGTCTAATTTACCTCATGTCCCTCAGTCCTCTCCCCTTTCATGACCGCTTGTCTGCCCTTGAGCTGTTGATTTCTTCAAATGTTTTAAATGTTTTCCCTCACTAATAGTCTTTAATATGGTTATCACTTAAGTTTCCCCTCATTTTCTACTTTGCTACAGGCAAAAACTCATTTACACAAGGAAAATTGGTTAAGTGAAACCAGCTAGCTCATTTCAAGGGTAACTCTTTTTGTCTATTCTTCAGGATGAGCTTACTAATGCTTTCTCTGCAGCCAAATAGACAAGACAAGCATTATTGTGAATGCCCGTGCGGCCTGTGAATTCCTCCCCGTCACCAAAACAAAAGTCACATCGTTAATCACCCTGCCGGAGTGCTGATTCGCTCTCTCCTTCATCTGCGCTCGTCCTGCGCTTGAAACACTACAAGACACACATACTGTACATGTGTGCACATGCTTTCAAGTGAGAATGCAGAAAAGTGTATAATAGAAAGCGGCCAGGTGATCAACGGCTATTTTTTTTTTCTCAATAGAACTTTTCTTACAATTAAACGTTTTTGATTGACGTGCATACACACTAATTGTTTGGCCAGCATATGTATTCTTCTCCTGACCGTCACATGCACCAGCACTCATGTGTTTTAGTCTTGACACAGGTGTAAGTCCCCAGCGCTCATCCTTGCTGATGGTTGCTTACTGTGCCCCCTAAATATGCCACATACTAGCAAAACAGAGATTTGTGTCTAGTGGGAGTGATAAAAATCATGATGCCTCAGAGATGTTTGCTGTAAAAGCGTTTATTTTGACACAATGAATTAAAGGGACAAAAACACAGATTCGCTTCAGCCCCTCGAGGGATGGGTCATCATCAGCATATCCGGCGCATTTTTTGCATTTCATGCCTCCTTAACATGAGCACACTGTAATAAATGAATTGTTGACTTTATTTAATGCATTTTTATGCATCCTCTCAACTACTGTCTTAAAAATTCCTCATTTAGCCATGAAATGTTATCTTTGTTTCTAAAGGCGCATTCACCTTACAAAGCAAATATATCTAGTTTTAGGAGGTTGTATAGAGGCTTCATACTATGCACACTTACAGAAACCTTAAGTACTTTAACGATCAACAAATGTAAAAATATGAGCACAACAATTAAATAACAATAATGACAAAACGTCAGCAAACCACAAAACAACAATCCTATAACAGTAACCACATAATTTATTCATGCTGCAATGCATGATGGGGACTCTCAAACCCTTTCAGTAATATTATTTATTTCCTAATTCTGTTTGAGTTGGGACATTTGGGGGAATTTGTTGGTCTAACATGGGTTTTGTAATTCACATTTCTTAGTATTTGTCCCAGAAACTTGAAAATATGTAGTTTTGTTTTTTTGTTTTTTGTTGTTGTTCTTTTCAGTGCACCTGTAAAAAAATATTTCAGTAAAAACTTTTGCTCTTTTATATCCCCCAGCAGACCCTCGGGAAGATCACAAAGACCTTTTTATTTCATAGCCTCAGGGTCAGAGCCCCCAAATGCTAAATCACGTCCTACTCTAACAGTGCAATTACAACCCATCGTGTGTCCCATAAAAATAATTCCCTACTGCCATTCAAGTGATACATGGGACGACGTGATATGTCCCTCCAGACCCCATGTATTAGCACGGCCGTTTCCCTCTGCCCCTGATATCAGATCAGCTCTTATGCCTTCTAGTCTGAGTTACTACGGTAACCAGAAACACAAACATAACTGATACCAGAACAGCAACTAAAGGTACGTATATTGTGGAGACCTGTGATTTAAAGAGTGCCGGTTGACTGAAGATAAGGTATTGCCGTTTAAGGGTCAAGGACAACTGGTTGAGAGCTCTAAGGGTGATGGAGAATTCCTCTTTGCTTCCTGTCTTACTTTTATTTCCATCTTTTCCAGAGTTAAAACGAGAGACCCAAGAGGTCACAAGGCATCTTGTGTTTACAGCTTCCCTCTCGCATCTTAAACAAAGCCCAGCGGAAGAACATTTGCATGCTATACATGTACTCTGCTTCCAAGTTTAGGACTCATATATTTTATCCATTTGTCACACAGGCTCACCAAGGCTGGGGTTAACTGCCTCACATGTTCGATGTTCATGTCATGGCTACATTAGGCTCCATTATGGCTCTTGGGTGCCCTGCCTGAGCCCCAGTGAGGGCAGCAACTGTTCTCCCATTACGCCTCATTATGGCTCCCATGGCTGCTGTCACTAAGTCATTGTGGACCTGTGTTATGATGTACTGTATGTGCGACATATGCTCTCACAACTAAAAGGATGTAGATGCACCACAGGTTGTTTGGCACTTTGATCTTGTGGCTTTGCATGTGTTAAAACACAAAAGAATGTTGATTATACAAAACAGTAGGCTTCCATTGTATGGACAAAATATACTATAGAAGTCAATGGAACCGAAACTATTTTCTTACCAACGTTATTGAGGTTATATGCAGGTTTAGAATGAGATGAGGGGGAGTAAATGATGATCGAATTTTAGTTTTTCCTTTAAAGTCGCAATGTAATGGAAGGTTGATGGATCTTTTCTTCTGTATCGGTGATATACATCCGCGTGTAACGGATTATTGAAAAGGGTTGGTTTGATTGAGTTGTTGAATGAACATTGAGATGTGGGCATTGCTCTCAAAAGTGGATGCAGATAAACACAAGCTTGCAGGGGTGAAATTTAAGCAGACAATTTTTTTTTTTTTTTTTTTTTAAGTCTGGCATACGTCACCAGAGAAGACTGTTGTTTTTGTTGGAAGGATTAAACATTACAAGGTCAGAATTCTTCAGTTCACCCATAAATAAAAATTCTGTCATCAAATATGGTAAACGGAAACTCAACCGTACATGTTTGACATGCGAGAACAAACCTCGTTGGTTCTTGCAGAAGCTGAAATGTGCTTGTCACATGCAAAAACCAACCTCATTGGTTTTTGCACGTCAAGCATGCACGTTTAATCTTCCGTTATATTAAAGCATATTTGATGTGTTCTAAGTGATCAGCTTTTATATGTGAATCATATAAACCAATCGTGGGTCTTCAGAAGACTTGAATATGACTGCACAATTCATATGGATTACTTTTAAAATGCATATATGAACGTTTTGAAATGTCAACGTTTTGTTTGAAGTGGAGGGAAAGAAGTATCCTAAAAATATCATCATTTGTATTTCAAAGTTAAACAAAAGTCTTATGGGGTTGGAGTGACACAAATATTGATGACATAATTAAAATTTTTGGGTGAACTATCACTTTAAATATCGTCACCTTCCATGACTTGGCCATTAATTTTAGGAAGGTGACGATATGAAACTTTGGCTCCTGGCTCATCCCACTACAAATTAATGTTTTTCTTTATTTATATATATATATATATTTTTTTAATGCACATTTGGCAATGTATTCAAACAATCTATTTAGCGATATTATAATATTTTAAGAGTACAATTACATGGCAGTTTATGGGGCCTTTTCGTTATGTGTGTTTCTATTGAAGCCAGTGATGGTTTCTGTGTGTGTAGGAGTGCTCGGGCTCAATGTTGGTGCTGTGCTGTGCGTGTGGGCTGGGGTTGGACATATTGGCCGAGGCAATAGATTGTGTAGTTGAAGCTCTTGTATTGGTTGTAGATTGATGTTGGAGGTGATTTGCTGTTGGGCTCTCGAAACGTTTTGTACTAAAGTTCATGTCTCCTCATACAGAGTAGCTACTCTCATACACTCCTTCACACACAACTTCTCCCACAATCAGTCTCAAATATATACTTTGAAAGGTGGAAAAGACTACATGGTAGAGCTGCACGATTAATCGTTAAAAGATTGTGATCTCTATTCAAACGCCCCAGCGATCTTATTGCTAAATGTCAGCGATTCAGCTGTGTCTATTAAGCCTTTGACAAAATCACTCCAGAACATTCAAATCTGTGTTGTCCCTGCCAGTGATAGAGCAGTTGTCAAGTATTGGTATGAAACCGCTTCAGTCTTTTCAACTACACAGTATCGTTAATTCAAAATATCACAGAAGTACTGGGATAAGACTGTTCAGTTTTAAGTTTATAGTTCAGATATAAACACTGATGTCTACAGTAGTTATCAAAATAGAGCAAATCACCTTTTGAAAAAAGTAACTTCAAAAACAATTGGATCATTACATTACTACACCATTAGGTTGAATTGAATCATTCAAGAGATTCGTTCAAAAAGGCTGATTCATCCAGTAATGAAACAAGTAAAGGATTTCATTGAGTAAAGGAGCCATTGAATCATTCATTCAAACAGATTTCTTTTTAAATAATTAATTCAAATTAATGATTTTTTTAAATGGATTGCAGCTATTAACATTTTGTCAGAACCTCTAGTAAACTACATGTTTTTCTGTTCAGAATTGTGGGAGAATGTGATCTGTTTTTGAAACAAACAAAAATAATAATTCCCAATTTATTTATCAATTCAGAATCAGGCAGCGATATGGTATTGGGTCTATAATACGGAGTATGATAATAAGCATGTAGCACTGACAGAAGTGTAGTTCTGTATGGATAGCTGTTGAGTAGGTTATACTTCTGTTAAACAAGCATTTTTAATAAAGAAAACACTTTCAGTTCTGTTTAGAAGTGATTTTATAGGTTTTAAGCATTTTAATGTGTATCTGTCCATTTTGCACATAGATTTGTGTGTGTGTGTGTGTGTGTGTGTGTGTGTGTGTGTGTGTGTGTGTGTGTGTGTGTGTGTGTGTGTGTGTGTGTGTGTGTGTGTGTGTGTGTGTGTGTGTGTGTGTGTGTGTGTGTGTGTGTGTTCTTGAGAGGAAGAGGAAGCATCAAGGAGTATGTTTGGGGGACAGTCTCTCTGCTCTGGCCTCATGCCCTGGCAATTATCTCAATGATTTCCTCCTCTTTTCAATTCTTTCCATTTCCACACGGCCGTCCCCTCCATTAAAGGAGCAATTTACCAGAGTGCTGTGACACAGGAGCCAGGAGAAAGAGAGAGAGATAGAGAGAGAGAGCGTGAGAGTGTGGGTATGTTTGGGAAGGTGAGGATGAGATTGGAAAGGGGTGTTGAAGGAGGGACGGTTGGAGCAAAAAAGAATAGCTGCCTTCATTTAACATTCAGAAATGTGACATGAGGTGATGCATACAAAATAGATTTGAACAAAGTTTCTTAATGAAGGCAGATTGTGAGAAATACATTTTTGAAGTAAAAACTTTATTTTTATATTTTTTACAACATTTAAAAGAGTGCTTTTTCTTTTATCAAAGAATCCAAAGGGAAAAATATAATTGGTTCCACAATTTTATCATTGGTTCCAAAACATTTTTTCATCATTGATAGTAATAAGAAATATTTCTTGAGCACCAAATTAGCATATTGCATATTTCTGAAGGATCATGTGACACTGAAGACTAAGGTAATGATACTGAAAATTCCGCTTTGCAATCACAGGAATAAATTACATTTCAAAATATATTAAAATGGAAAACTGTTTTTTTATTTATTTTTTTAAAAATCTCACGACCCCAACTATTGAACAGTGCATATTAGGGGTTTGACGAGACACTTATCTCACGAGACACAAGATTGGGTTCACGAGAATGAGACGAGACAAGATTTTTACCTAGTATTTTTAAGAAATCCTGAAAAAATTTTGCAGGTGCATTTGAAATGTTCATCATCTTGATGAATGTAATTTCAGTTCTACTTTCTGGGTATGAATTATCATATGCAGTAAAAGACAACAAGCACTGTAAAGGTTTTGCCAAGAACGAACTGACTGGCATCTTTCCTGTATGATTGTCTCTTCAGACCTTAGAACTGCGCATGAGTTCTTTTCAACTGAACTCCTTCCTCACAAATTGATCATAGATATTAAGTGCAAACAATAACCATAATCAAAGTACTCAATATTCAAAGGTTACAGCCAGTGTTGGGGAACGTTACTTTGAAAAGTAATGCATTACAATATTGTGTTACTCCTTTAAAAAATAACTAATTGCGTTACTTAGTTACTTTTTAAGAAAAGTAATGCGTTACATTACTTTTGTGTTACTCTTATTTTATTTTTTTATTTTTTTAAACCTGGCCTGGGCTTGTTTTTTGAAAGTCAGCAGTAAGTACATTGGTCAATAAAGTGAGATTGCATAAATGCATAAAAATATTTGTTTTATTTAACAAATGTAATAATTGGAGGTTTATATAGTATTCTGATTTTGCATTTCACTGATTTTATTAATTTTGAGGATTACTGAATTTTTTTTTTTTTTTGGGGGCAAGTGAGATTAGTAAATGCAGTCTCACATTTAGTCTAGAACTGTAGACTAAATGTAACCATTATGAAACACAGCGCCTCTGCACTTACGAATTGTCTCAACATAGGGACAGGAGAGCCATCAGTCAATAAATGGGAAAACAAAGTAACTTGCATTACTTATTTGAAAAAGTAACTCAGATATTTTATTGTACATTTTTAAAAGTAATGAATTACTTTACTAGTTACTTGAAAAAGTAATCTGATTACATAACTCAAGTTACTTGTAATGAGTTACCCCCAACACTGGTTACAACTAGATAGCTTTCATATTGGGAGAAATTCGCATTTGCCTCAAGGAGTCGCTTTCAAACAGCGGTAACGTATTGAAATCGCGTTTGAACGCGCGCCGTTTACTTTCAATTTCGCGATCATGCGTGCTCTGTCTGTGAATAGCGGTGGTGCTGAACGCGCATTTTAAAATATAAGATGTCTGTCTGACACTTCTGTTGCAGAACGAATCCTCCGTCACAGTCCAGTCCATTAATATATAACACACACTCGTAACACATGAACAATGCGAGCGCTCAATGTCTTCTCGTCAGGTGATCAGCGCTGTGCAATATGGTCGACTTGAACAGCTCATTCTGGATGAGCTGATGGAATTGAAGCGACCGTTATACACCTGAATTAAACTGTTTTTATTTCTATAAAAAGCAGAACTTGAGTGGAGGTGTAATGTAAACGTAGCGTTGGCATATTCTATCCTAACTTCACCCTCACACACCATCATGACAATATGACGCTAGACAGCTTTTCACCTCGACGAGAAATCTCGTCACAGTTTAGTCTCACGAGATCTCACACCCCTAGTGCATATGTAATAAGTGTACCGGAGGGAAAAATAATATAAAAGTAAATGTGTGAAATAACTCTTGTAGTAAACAAAAATTAATTGAAATTTGGACTATAATTGGTGTTTAAATGTTACTATCATCCCTTTGCATCATTTGTCCTTCTCTTTTTGCAACTTTTTATTCAGAATCCTCCTGCAGAATCGGTTAAGGACTACTCCAGAAAGGCAGTGGAGAGGGCGAAGCATGAGGTGGATAGGCGGAGCCCTATACAGAGTCTCAGCCAATAAGCTCTCTCGGACCCAAACCACCTGCACACCTAACAGTAGACCAGGTAACCATTTTGCAGAGATCATTGCTGTTTAGACCTGCATTGCCTGATAAATTGGCAGAGATTCAAAACACTAAAATCAGGTTTGAAAAGTATGTTGCACATTTTCTTTGTTTACATGAATATGTGCCCCTGAGGTTTTGTAGGTTTTAAATGATCAGTATTTATTGGTTATCTCAAAGTACACGGTTCAGATTATCAACCCATCCAGCGAGAGAGTGGAGGGGGGCTGCACTTCGCCTTCTGAAATAATAAAGCTGTCATCTGTCACTGGCTACAGGTTGAGAGAGAGACACAGAGAGAATGGGAGAGATGGTGAATGGCCTAGATTAAACCTTAAAGTCCTAGTCAGAAGTGGAATTAAACATCAGCTCCTGCTCTGTGACAGGAGTTCCACACAAACACGTCTATTTATGATCTCCCCAACAAACTAGTCTCACCACACACAGGGTCTGGTACAGTTAAAACACACAGACTCAATCTCTCATTCACTTTTTTACATGGACTTTACAATTGCATCCCACATAACCAGCGAGCCATTTCGCACATGCACTCAGATATTACATTCCTTGCACCTAACCTCATCGCTCTATCACTCAGTGCTACATACAGTACAGTGTTTATATCTACTTCTCTCTTACATTCCTATTTGGCTGTGGTTGACGGACCTTGACATATAAATAAACAGCATGGTATCTTGTATAAGTTGTACTTGCTGGCCTCCGTCACTACCAATGAACATGATGACCTTTAATTACATGCTATTAGTCTGGCTTGTTATAAATAAATGCTTGTGCACAAGCTCAGATGAGGCAAGAGAAACAAACAAGTGCTGGCCTACAGCTCACTTCAAGCTGTGGTAACACTTTAGTTTAGGGTTATTACTAGGATATTGGCTGCTTACTAGTATTTATTAAGCACATATTAATGCCTTATTCTGCATGATCATATTCTACATTCCTTAATCCTGCCCAATACCTAAACGACAACTTTCTTACTAACTATTAATAAGCAGTAATTGGGGCAAAAGTCACAGTTAATAGTTAGTTAACCATGAGAATTGGACCCTAATCTAAAGCGTATATATAAGTATATATATTGCGTTATATTGGGTGTATCCAATGGTTATTTATATTGGGTAAAGCTGAATGTTTTTAAAGGAATAGTTCATCCAACAATGATAATGAGGTCAATATTTGTTCAATTTCATGTCAAACCAAACACAAAACCGATGAATTTCTTTCTTCTGTGAAAAACAAAAAGAGGTGTTTAGCGGAATGTTTGTGTTGCTCTTTTCCATACATTAAGTATCCAGGGACTGTCAAGCTCCAAAAATGCCTTGAAAGTACTACGAAAGTATTATAAAATCATGAAAGTAGTCCATCAAGCTTGGAAAACATATAATAGCTCTGTGTGGCGAACAGACCGAAATGTAAAGGGATAGTTAATTTGTGTTCTACTGAAGAAACAAAGTCACCTACATCTTGGATGCCCTGGGGGTAAGCAGATAAACATCACATTTGCATTTTTGGGTGAACTATCCCTTTAAGTTATTTACTGCTATAAACATGTAATTTTTGTGTTCTGTGGATGAAAGATAGAATGGTGCATTATCTTTATTCTTTTGTGTATAATAGGTCTTCGTTCTATAATTGTCTCTCTTTATATACTACAGGAGAGTGGTACAATCCATATGTTTCCCCAAGTAGTAATCAGGGAAGAACATCAGCCACACGTTACGTAGCCAGGTTAGTATTTTAAGATATGGTTTATTCCACAGCATAACAATACATAACATATGAAGATGAATTTGTTTACTTTTTTTTATTTATTTAATTAATTAATTTTTCCTGTGTTCATCAGTCGTGCTGTGCAGAGGAGTTTAGCTATAATACGACAGGCCCGACAGAAGAAACAGAAGGCCAAGCAGTACTGCATGTACTATAACCGATTTGGCAAGTGTAACCATGGTGACAGTTGCCCCTACATCCACGACCCTGACAAAGTAGCTGTCTGCACCAGGTACTGAGTATCTGTGCACGCTCTTACAAAATGTGTAACTGTTTTAAAACTGGTTTCAAAGTCAACTCTTGATTGGTTGGCAGGTTTCTCCGAGGCACATGTAAGCGGACAGATGGGACTTGTCCTTTCTCACATAAAGTAGCCAAGGAGAAGGTAAGTCAGGATACTTTTAAGGGTTCTTCCAAAAACAGGACAAGATAATGGACGCTGCAAAAAAAGAACATCTAGCGCAGGTGTTGGCAACCTTTTGATTTGCCAAGTTTTGATTTAATTTGTAACATAAATATTTAAGGCAGTGGCTGTTTACACTAAGTGGAAATAGAATATTTTCTTAGCTATAAATGCTATTTACACAAAGTGAAAATAGCGATATATTCTATTTACACTATATAAAAGTGCTTATAAATAGTGGTGTTGTTGCACATTAGCAGGATGAAATAATAACAGTGTAAATTATTATATTTATTCAAATTATTAAATGGATGACGACTTATTACAATATGCCCTCCCTACACCTACACCTAACCCTACCCAATAAATTATTTGTTATTAAACACTCGTTAGGCACTTTACTTCCATTTTTATTGAAAATAAATGCCTTTCCAATCTTCATATGTGATGGGAAAAGGGAGAAGAGCGAGTTTGGAAAAAGGCGGATTCGATCGCATTCAAAGCTACTTTCACGCGTCATATTCCTTACAGCCTCTGCACTCAATTGGATAGACCTACAACCAATCAGAGCAACGGAGTAAATTATGTATGTTGAGCGATGCATAGTAGTGGGAAGTTCGGATGGACAGGCTATGCAGTCTGTTAGTTAACCTCACCTCCAAATCCGAGTCGTTTGTTCTTTTGTCACTTCACATTTAATCACATCTGTTCCCTGGAAAGATTAGTAATGTTACACCTCTCCTGTCTTCGGGTTCGAGATGTTAGTTCCGTCATCAGTGTCTGATCTGGACCGTGCCAGCCTCATATGCAATGCATGCAGTCCCGGAAACAGAATTGATTAGTTCGCTGAATTTGATTAGTCTTCGGCTTCAAGTCATTCCAGGCATTTCAGTCTTTCTACCTCAACCTTTCGTGTTTAATTTATCGTGTTGCCATTTCTTTTTAATTAATTGTGAAATTTACTGCCAATTCCTAGTGAAAATTGTTTCTACACCATCTTTTTGAGATTTCACATCACTGCCACTGTTTAATAGGACTCTATGCTTTGTTGAATATCTCTGAAATTTATAGCATTAACTTTTTTTTTTCAAAAAGCTAAGCACAACAAATAAAGCAGAGCAAACTGTAAGCTGTCAGTCAAATGGACTTAACTTGTGTGATACATCTGCTGTCTTGATCTGCGCTGTGCTTTCAGTAGCTTGTGAAGCTCAGCAGTCCCTCGAATGGTTTGTTAGAGCTGCACGCTTTTATTGACTTGTGCAGTAATTGTATTTATAGCTCCTAACTTAATAAAACAAGCTGTGTTACTACGATTACCTACTATGATTTTTTTTTTATCTGTTGGTATTTGCTAGAATCCATGATACCATGTGTCTGAAAAAAATGTCCAGGACCTCCAGCAAAAAAAAATAGGCCCACAACATTAAAGATCCAGCGGTATATTTAACCATGGGCATGGAGTACTTTTTATTCCTGTTAGCACCAAACCCATCTGGTGGGTTTGCTGCCAAAAATGCTCTTTTTTTTTTTTTTTTTTTTTTTTTTTTTTTGTCTGACCACAGAACCAAAAGTCCTTTTGTACTGGAGTTTGTTTTTGGATGAGTAAGGAGGATTTTTCTTGAAACCCAAGAAAAATAATGGTTTGATAATTTTTTTTTTTAGGCTTTCTGACCCCAAGACTCAACTAATCTCTGCACTTCTCCAGCTATTATCCTTGGAGAGTCTTTAGCCTCTCCTCCTCACCCTGCATTGAGACAATATAGACACACGTCCTCTTCCAGGCAGATTCGTAACATTTTTAGTTCGTAACTTCTTAATTATTGCCCTGATAGTGATTTTGTTAAGCTCAACAATCGTTTGCTGCACAACTTTGGTTTTACACATTGTGATGAATGATTAAAGGAATAGGGCCTTTATGTTTCCTCATATTTATACTCATGTGAAACAAGGAGTCATAGCTGGACAGTTTAATGTTCCTAGTCACCCTGGTGTGCTAAAAAAAAAAAAAAAAAAAACTAAATATGAATGGAAATATACTTCAGAGATTTTTTACTCTTAAAGGAACACGCTGACTTTTTGGGACTTTAGCTTATTCACCGTATCCCCCAGAGTTAGATAAGTCCATATATACCATTCTCATCTCTGTGTATGCCATAACTCTGACTGACGCACCCACCGCTAGCCTAGCTTAACACAAAGACTGGAGGTAAATGGCTCCAGCTAGCCTACTGCTCAATAAGTGACAAAATAACGCCAGCATTTTCCTATTTGCATGTTGTGATGTGTTATCGGAATATGTTGATATGTTGACGGAAGTTAGCCTATTTTCAAGTGCTGTGTAATATCATTGCGCTGCTGCACCCATGGTACATCAGCAAAGTTTCCTGATTATTACGCAGGAATGAGAGTGTAGTTTCTAGCCATATCGGTCTAGAAAATCACAACTTTTCATTTTCCGTCGGTCTTGGTACACGATGTAACTATACACATCACAACATGTAAATATGAAAATGTTGCCGTTATTTTATCACTTACTCAGCAGTAGGCTAGATGGAGCCGTTTACCTCCAGTCTTTGTGTTAAGCTAGGCTAGCGGTGGGTGCGTCAGTCAGAGTTATGGCACACACAGAGATGAGAATGGTATTTATGGACTTATCTAACTCTGGGGGAATAAGCTTAAGTCCCAAAAAGTCAGCATGTTCCTTTAAGAATTTCTAGGGGTGCCAATATTTGTGGCCAACGTGCATTGGAGAAAAACATCTATTTCATGATGCGAGTTTCCCCCGACTTTTAATTCTTTTACTTCAATGAAAGGTTAGCATTTTGTGAAATTTTTTTGAATGAAAGATCAAAAAGATAAACAATGCAGATTTATTTTCACAGCCGCCTTTGCTCAAATTTACCAAGGGTGCCAATATTAGTGGAGGTACTTTATCTAAATGAAATACATACACTTATCTTGCTTTTGCTCACGTGCCAGCAATTACCATAGGTTGCCGACCCCTGATCTAGCGTAGAAACTATTTCTTAGAAACTAAACTACTAGTAAATCTCTCAACCACTTACAAAGAAACAGGAAGTAACACATATAATGAAACATGTAAGTAGAAGTAGTAAAGCATAAAAACTGTAAGTAGTATTTTCTTGGAAAACATACTCCAGTTTGAAAAATATATAAATATATATCTTTTTTTAAAGTGTAGGAAAAACAAATAAAATCACTGTGGAATGGAAGAACATGCAAATATTTTACTTCCGAATAATACTTGTGAATATTTTTTGAAATCACAAAAATACAGCAGCTTCAGAGTTTCACATAAAATGTGCAGCTACTGTATTTTATCTTTGTAGGACAGTATTGACAGTTGGATTTATGCATAAAGCCATAAGAATCTTAACATAAGTCATGACTGGCTGTATGTGGTGGTTTCAGGTTACTGTCAGGGCTTGCTGGCCTGTGGGGTGATAATTAAAGATACTATGTCAGGGACTTAGCTTCCTCTCTCAGGTTATGTTGGTGTGTTACAGTCTCAATATCTTTGAGGCAATCCCACTAGATTCCAGAGTTACATACTTCGAGGTCTTTGCCTAGGCATTGCCGTCATGGAGACAGGTGGAGATGGGATCAGTATTGACGCAGCATGTGACCCATCATATACTAGTCTAGATTCTCCTGAAGTGAACATTACGATCTCATTACTTGCCTACCCCTCACAGACAGACATACACATGTGCATGGTCATATTTTTTCATGGCCATGATTCTTTGCTCTCAGAGTGTGCCTCCTCATCTTGGTAACCCATTTAGTTTTCAATACCATTATATAAATATTGCATTCGCAGGGATCTATAATGCATGTTGCAACCAAAAGTATCTGACAATAGCTGGGTTGCTGAGATAAAGTGAGTAATATTCAGCTGGTGGTGTCATTTCAATATGGCAGCCACCATGAATTGAGACCAACCTCATGAATACAGCAGTCTCTATATCTCGTGTAAGTGTACATAATTTTAAATATTTGTCATAATTAGCATTTATTTATTTCAGTAGAAAACAAATTACTTGTTCCTCTTTATGTCTAAAGTTTTCTTCAACCTTAAAAAAACAAAGCCTTTCTAGTATAATATGAAAGTAACTTAGAAATAATACAATATTTATAATGACTGCAGGAGTGGCAAATGAAGAGTGTATAAATGACAGGAATAGCAGTGGCATTCCAGGTTTAGAAGGACACTGTCTGTAACTTTCCCCACACTTCCTTCTCACATTGAGACACCTGTTTCCCTTGTTTGTTTGTCTGAGCATTCACTTTCTGTAAAACACACACACACACTCTCTCTCTCTCTCTCTCTCTCTCTCTCTCTCTCTCTCTCTCTCTCTCTCTCTCTCTCTCTCTCTCTCTCTCTCTCTCTCTCTCTCTCTCTCTCTCTCTCTCTCTCTCTCTCTCTCTCTCTCTCTCTCTCTCTCTCTCTCTCTCTCTCTCTCTCTCTCTCTCTCTCTCTGCTCCACTCTCTCCCTCCCCCTCTTTATATTCTAGCACTTGTTCAGACTGTTGCTTGTATTCTGTCCAAGACCCTACTCAACCAATACCTCCACGCCCCACCCCCACACACATACAAACACACAGAATCACTGCACCTGTGACAGTCTTCACCCGCTACACCCTCCAGTGCACCGAAAGACCAGCTGTCCACTTGTCTTAAAGGAGCAGAGCCACCTCATAGCAGCGCAGGCCCACCTGCTAGTCCCGACCCTATACACCCACCCCCTTCTATTCCTCCACAGCCATGCTTGGGGCTCAGTTTAACCCCGCACCCTGTGTCATCCATGTATATACCATGAAGCACGGCCTTGGGTTCACGCCTGCAATTGAAAACGATTCAGTTCCCCCTTCCAAATAACCGAGTAACAAGACCCCCAACCCAAACCCCTTCACCCCAGTCACGGGTAGCGTCCAGTCCCCTCCCCTGCACATAAACACATCATGCAGGTGGTACGACGCCCCGCTTGGGTCAATATTTCTGTTGCAGTTAATTAAGCAGAAATGATATGACCCCCATGGAAATGAGATTCCACTTAAGAGGACATCGTCCGACCCTCCACCCCCTTCCGCTCATCGTGTGCGTGAACCTCATATTCTATTTTAAGCCCAGAGAGCACTCAGTGACGTTCAGATTATTCATGCATGCAGATTATATTCACGAGGAGTCAGTGCAAATCTATGCCATTGACACATGCACATAATTACTGATTAGACAATGTGTGATAAAGGCATGTTTTGACAGGGACTTCAATAGATGCGTGATATAATACTGGTGCCATATGTGTAACTCACTTATGTTTCCCATCACTTATTCACTTTATAATTTACTACACACGTTAGAAAGTGAATTTAAATGCTAAGATGTATTGTTACTGTTCTTATCTTTGCATAAGTTCTTTGGAGTTTCAAACTAACCATATTCGTTCACTCACTCTTTTTGTCAGTGTTGGAAGTTTCATTTTTGAGATTATTTGAGGTTTTACGAAGTTTGATTTATTTTGTATCATTTGCATAGATCCCTGAAGTCATTTTCAAGCTCTAAATGTTTGTTTCTTTCCTTCTTTGTAGATGCCTGTGTGCTCATACTTTCTGAAGGGGATCTGTAATAACAGTAGCTGTCCATATAGCCATGTCTATGTCTCACGCAAAGCCGATGTGTGCAAAGACTTTGTCCGAGGCTACTGCCCGCAGGGAGATAAGGTAAGACACTTTCTATTAAGGTAAAATGATTTCTGTTCTGTCAGATTATTCAATTAGGGGTGTCTGACTATTTGAAAACTTCAACCATTCTTGGTATATAACTTCCTTTTTATTTTTTATTAATTTATTTTTATTTTATTTATTAAAAATCAATTGATGTTTGAAATTGGTGTGATGTAATAACAGCAATATTGGTTATTCTTAAGCTATTATTCACTATAAAATAATAATAATTAATAATAATAATTAGTTACATTTATATACCGCTTTTCTTGGCACTCAAAGCACTTAGAAAACTATGTAAATGAATAGTAAAAATAATTAAAAATATCTTTACAATAAAAATGTATTGTTTATTTTAAACATCCTTTAAAATACAATAATTGTCTATTTTTGTCTATGTTTTAAGCATGTTTTGTTTTTCTTAAAAATCATCTTAAGGGACTGTAAGTTTCACTAATTGAGGAATCATACAACACACTTGTATTGTAATCAAAGAATTCTGTGGTAAATGATGTTGATATGGAGAGTGAACAACTGCGACTGGCGTTTGGCACAAAACGTGATTTTCAGTGTTTCAAGTCAACAAAATGTATCTTCTCCCTTCTGCTTGCATCCACATACAGCACTGTGCAAAAGTCTTAGGCTCGCTAGTATTTTTACACACAAAAAGTGGGTTTAAGCCAGTTATTTATATCTTTTGCTGTAGTGTGTCAGTAGGAAATATCAGTTTACATTTATACATTAATTGCCATTAATTTTAATAATCCAGTGAGATTTTTGTATGCATAAAGAGTCTGACAATGGTCTCTATGCTCCACATGGAGATCTGATCTCATCTTCATTGAGTCTGTCTGTGATTACATGAAGAAACATAAAAAACCGAGATGGACTAAATCCAGAAGAACTGTGGCAACATCTCCCAGACACTTGAGGAAACCTTCCTGCAAAACTACATGAATAGGTGTAGGAACAGACGCAGGTGACAAAAGCCGTTTTAAACGCAAAGGGTGGTCACCCCAAATATCGATTTGATTTAGTTAACAGAAGATAATTCATAAATAAAAGCTATTTATGTTATTATTTTTGACAGCATTCTCACTTTAAAGCAGTGCCTAAACTTTTCACAGTACTGTAGTTTTGCAGGAAGTTTTCCTCAAGTGTCTGGGAGACGTTGCCTCAGTTTTTCTGGATTTAGTCTGTCTCAGTTTTTTCTGTTTCTTCATGTAATCACAGACCGACTCGATGAAGATGAGATCAGATCATACCGGCTGCTGTCAGACTTCTTGTGCATTTAAAAATAAAAATAAAAAAATTCTCACTGGGTTATTACAATTAATTGCAAAATGAATGTTTGGAAATGTAAACTGATATTTCCTACTGACACACTACAGTAAAATATATAAATAACTGGCTTAAAAACATTTTTCGTGTGAAAATACCAATGTGCCTAAGACTTTTGCACAGTACTGTGGATGCAAAGTACATGTGGTTAGACATTCATAACATTTGTTGTTTTAAAGTGCTTTGCTGTTGATGTCCGTTTTATAGTTCTTAGTGAATGAATGTCATTTATTGGTAGACATTTTCAAGAGTTTTAAAATAGATCTCTTAATAGTTGACTGCGTTCCGAATGTTAATCTAAACCATGATGCAGGTGCTTATGACATATGTATTTGGTTTCCTCCATGTTTGTGAGTGAGTGACATATTGAGGGCAGTAACCAAGAGAGGACGACATGACCCACATTTACCAAGTGTCCTTGTATGCTCTTAATCCAGCAGGTTCTAACCCATCCATGACCTCTGTCCTCACCCCAGCTCTCCCACACACACACACACACACACACATGCTCCTATTGTCCCCATCACACCTGTCCTGCTTGCATGAGACAGTTGTAGCCACTGTCATGTTGTGCTACCTATTACATTCTTCTCATCCAATTTAATTTACATGACATCATATGACTTGTGCTACCCGTGTTCTTTGTTATATTCTAGTAGTGTTAGCTTATTTGTGCACTTAGTAGTGTGTCTTTATTATTAAAAAGAAGTTAACACTTTACAATAAGGTTCAGTTCATTTACATTGGTTAATTAGACACCATGAACCAACAATTAACAATACTTTACAGCATATATTCATTTTGATTAATGTTAATTTATACATATACTAATACTTTAAGTTGCATAAATAAACATTTATTTAATGTATTAAAAAAGCTGTAAAAAAAGTTTTCATTGTTAGTTCAGGCTGCTTATTGCACTTTTTGAATGAACTTTACTGTAAAGTTATTATCAAAAGGTTTACTTTTTTGCTACAGATTTAAAGCAGGAAGCTTTTGAGATAATAACATAATTCATATATGCCAGAACAAAAGTGATTTATTTTTTTAAACTGACAGTATGCCTGGCTTTATTGTTCTTCCCCAGAAACTTTCATCGCCGCCCCTATCAGTTTCTTCCTCTTTGGATTTGTCTCATTCTAATGAATTGTTTCTCCGCAGTGTTTTCTGCTTCTCCCGTCTTCTCTCTTTGTCTCTGTCTGTCTCTCGCTTTGTTTTTTTCCCTCCATTTGTTCTTCTTTGCTTTCCCTTCATCGTAACAAATGCATTCTCCCGCTGTCAGGGCTCATTTAAATATTTGGGGTGAGAATGAGAATATATAAGAAGAGAGATATTAATATTTATTCTATTAGCCGAAGTGCTTAGGTCTGTAATTTTGCGCCGTCCCAAAAGCACTGTCTTAGATATGATGGATAGCACACCATAATTATGGACGTGAAAAAGTGCTGATGACAGCAGTACAGGCGAGAGGCCAGCAATGGATACGCCAGCGGAGCAAGGGTTAAAGCACACTCTCATCCTCTTCATTTCTCCCTCCCTCTGTTCTTTTTCTCCTTCTCTGGCTCACTCTTTCTGTCTGCCATTTCCCATGTTTTTCTGTCCCGTTTTTCTTTTGTTTGCTGGCCACATCCATTCACACCTCACCCTGATCACTCTTCTTTTGATTCTCCTACCCTTCCTCTCATCCCTCTATCACTCTGTCACTATTCTCATTTCCCAGCTCTTTATCATAGCTCACACCACCATTCTATCTTTCTGTCTCTCTCTCGCTCTTTCTTGCTCACTGTCTCAGTAATGTAAAATGTGCTGACTCTTTCTGCTTTGTGGCCAGTAGAAAGCTCTTCTAATAGGCCCCAGAGACTTCCCAGCCTTTCTTAAATCAAGTGGAAAATTGTTAACTTGCACTGATATAAAGATGTTCCATCCACTTCTCTTTTTTTCTCTCACACACTTCTCTTTTCCCTCTATTTTGCTGCTTTTATGTAAATTAAAATGTATGAGAGAGCACGGTTGGGGAGGACTTGGGCTTTTGTGTTTTCTTTGCCCGGATCACAGCCGTGAACATCAAAGTTAATGAGGCTTCTCAGTACTGCGTCCACTTCCCATCCCATCAGTAGGATTTTCTTCTAATTAGATATGATTCCAAATAGCCAATCAACTTATAAATTGATGAATTGACTAGTAAAGGTATGTAATTTATGCAAGCCAAAGATTAAAACGCTGTCTGCATCGAAGACTTCAAGCACATGCAGGTGAATAATAAGCCTTTTTAAATTGATTAATTGTTCTGCTTTTATTGCACTCTGTATCTGATATCTATTTCTAATGTTTATTTCATAGTTTAAACTGTCCCGCCACAGTTTTGTGATGAACCTAAACAATCACTAACATTGTGTTTTGCGCCATTGCTTTGGCAAAGCATCTATCAATCAAACAGAAAACTGTGATCTAATTAAATAGGTGTCGCGGGTTTCAGAACAAAGCACACTGTGTTCTTGCAAGCAGCTCATGATTCGCGTCTCAAAACGGCTACATTCACAGTAAATGCTGCAAGCTCAATCACTGAATGTGCTGCGAGTTTAACATGCATTTTTGACTACTAATCTAATTTAAGTTATATATATATTGTTCTCGCATTGATGTTTAATTTGTAGCAATTTTGCACCTTGACTGTCAGTTTGAGATATATACAACGATCAGGCATAACATTATGACAGGTGAAGTGAATAACACTGATTATCTCTTCATTGCCTGGACCTGTTAGTGGGTGGGATATATTAGGCAACAAGTGAACATTTTATCATCAAAGTTGATGTGTTAAAAGCAGGAAAAATGAGCAAGCGTAAGGATTTGTGCGAGTTTGACAAGGGCTAAATTGTGATGTCTAGACGACTGGGTCATAGCATCTCCAAAACTGCAGCTCTTGTGGAGTGTTCCCGGTCTGCAGTGGTCAACATCTATCCGGTGACAGGGTCATGGGCGGCCAAGGCTCATTGATGCACATGGGGAGTGAAGGCTGGCCCATGTGGTCCGATCAAACAGACGAGCTATTGTAGCTCAAATTGCTCAAGATGTTAATGCTGGTTCTGATAGAAAGGTGTCAGAATACACAGCGCATCGCAATTTGTTGCGTATGGGGTTGCATAGCCACAGACCAGTCAGGGTCAGGGTTCCCATGCTGACCCCTGTCCCCCGCCGAAAGCGCCAACAGCATGTGAGCATTAGAACTGGACCACAGAGCAATGGAAGAAGGTGGCCTGGTCTGATGAATCACGTTTTCTTTTACTTCGTGTGGATGGCCGGGTTTGTGTGCATCGCTTACATGGGGGAACACATGGCAGTGGGATGGAGGCAGGCGGAGGCAATGTTTTGCTGGGAAACCTCAGGTTCTGCCATCCATGTGGATGTTTCTTTGACCATGTACACCCTTTCATGGAAACGGTATTCCCTGGTGGCTGTGGCCTCTTTCAGCAGGATAACCAACCTTTCAGCACAAACCATCATTGCGACCGCTGTTTACATTTCACCACAGGCAGACACAGGGCTGGCTTTATCTGGCCTTCATGATGTTGCCAGCAGCGTCATAAACAAACACCCCGATGCTGGTTTCATCGTCGCAGGCGATTTTAACAAAGCAAACCTAAAGAAAGTCTTGCCAAACTTTCACCAGCACGTCTCCTGTCCTACACGAGGAGCAAACACACTGGATCATTGCTACTCTCCGTTTAAGAACGCCTATAAAGCGCGGCCACTTCCAGCTTTTGGCAAATCGGATCATGCCGCCATTTTCCTCACACCTGAATACAAACAAAGGCTCGTTCAGGAATCCCCGGTGAGGCGGGAAGTTAAGCGTTGGTCACCCCACTCAGAGACCGCGCTACAGGCAGCCTGGGACTGGGACATGTTCCGAGCGAGTTCAGCTGACGTAAGCGAGTTCACGGATGTGGCGCTTTGCTTCATCAACACGCTTACAGAGCAAGCCACGCAAACAATAACGTCCTTCTCAAATCAGAAACCGTGGGTGGACAATTCAATCCGCGCTGCAGTGAACACACGCACTGCCGCATATAACGCCGGTCTCCTATTGGGGAACATGACTGAATACAGATCGTCCTGCTATGCTCTCATACGCGCAGTTAAAGCCGCAAAGCTCCATTATAAGGATCGAGTGGAGTCTCATTTCCAACTCAACGACTCGCGGCGCATGTGGCAGGGTCTGAGGTCCATCTGCTCTTTTGGATCTAAATCCTCTGCAGGGATGAGCGCTGATCCGTCACTTGTGAATGAGTTAAACTCTTTCTACGTTCGCTTTGACTGTAACCGCGGCAACGCAACTCCGCCAAGTGGCCCGTCAGAGGGAATTACTCAGAGCAGCAACAACCACGTGATCTCTGTCTCGGAGGATGAAGTTCGGAGGGTACTCAAGCGTGTGGACGTCAGGAAAGCTGCTGGGCCGGATGGTATTTCAGGCTGTGTTCTGCGGTCCTGTGCTGATCAGCTCGCCGGGTTGTTTACATCTATCTTTAATGAGTCCCTCGCTACATCTGTGGTCCCCACCTCCTTCAAAAAATCCACCATCATCCCTGTCCCTAAGAACAGTAAACCCTCTTGCCTAAATGACTATCGTCCAGTGGCTCTCACATCTATAGTCATGAAGGTCTTTGAGAGACTCATTAAAAACACCATTTGCGCCTTCATTCCTGACACTTTGGACCCTCTTCAGTTTGCCTATCGTCCCAATAGATTGACTGAAGATGCCATCTCTCATGTCCTCCACTTCTCCCTCACTCACATCGACAGCAAAAGTGGGAACTACGTAAGGCTGCTATTTATTGACTATAGCTCAGCCTTTAACACCATAGTTCCCATTAAGCTAACCGCCAAACTCTCTGCCACTGGATTGAAGACGTCCTCACTGGCAGGCCTCAGGTGGTGAGAATAGGCCAGTTCACCTCCATCACCCTGAGTGTGGGAGCTCCACAGGGCTGTGTCCTGAGTCCCCTGCTCTACTCTCTCTACACGCATGACTGTTTGTCCACACACAGCTCCACCTCTATCATCAAATTTGCTGATGATACTGTTGTCCTGGGCCTCATTTCCAACAATGAGACGGCATACTTGGACGAGGTGGAGCATCTAACATCATGGTGCCAGGACAACGGTCTCTCTCTGAATGTTGGCAAGACCAAAGAAATGATTGTGGACTTCAGGAAGAGACAGCAATGGACATACTCCCCCCTCCATTTCACTGCCGGTTGTATATTCTGTATATAACTGTGTATGTGACAAATAAAACTCTTGAATCTTGAACAACGAGTTTGAGGTGTTGAATTGGCCTCCAAATTCCCCAGATCTCAATTCCATCGAGCATCTTTGGGATGTGCTGAACAAACAAGTCCAATCCATGGAGGCCCCACCTCGCAATTTACAGGACTTAAAGGATTTGCTGCTAACATCTGGTCATAATGTTATGCCTGATTGATGTATTTGAGTATTGTGTGTATCTTTTGAATACTTATAAAACAATACTCTTTGAAATCAGAATTGTATTGCATTGTTATTTTAACCCCAAATCTTTTACAAAGTCACCTTGTAGTCAATAATTTAATCCCTTAAAACTCATCTTTGATCACCAAAATGACATTTGAAAAAAATCGTCATGCCTTAAAATAGCTTGAATGTAACTCTACACCCTTGCTTCATTTAGTATACTTATTTCTATGAATATGCAAATGAGCCCAGCCTCCTCTCTCTCGCACAAGCTCAGAGATCAACTTGTAGACAATCACACATTGACGTGACTGGTTACAAGGTAGTTTGTGATGCCAGAAACACCAGCGATTTCAAACTGCGTCTTTGGTTCACTGCAGATTTAAGGAGAAAATACTCAGCAATGGTGTTGACTTATGAATTTACACATGATTTGTCTTAAAGCATAAAAACGCCACATAGACAAATAAACATATAAACCTTGATTTTCATCACAGGGGGACTTTAAAACGTTCTTGTTATTTGTAATATACACTCACCTAAAGGATTATTAGGAACAGCTGTTCAATTTCTCATTAATGCAATTATCAACCAATCACATGGCAGTTGCTTCAATGCATTTAGGGGTGTGGTCCTGGTCAAGACAATCTCCTGAACTCCAAACTGAAGAAAGGTGATCTAAGCAATTTTGAGCGTGGCATGGTTGTTGGTGCCAGACGGGCCGGTCTGAGTATTTCACAATCTGCTCAGTTACTGGGATTTTCACGCACAACCATTTCTAGGGTTTACAAAGAATGGTGTGAAAAGGGAAAAACATCCAGTATGCGGCAGTCCTGTGGGCGAAAATGCCTTGTTGATGCTAGAGGTCAGAGGAGAATGGGCCGACTGATTCAAGCTGATAGAAGAGCAACTTTGACTGAAATAATCACTGGTTACAACCGAGGTATGCAGTAAAGCATTTGTGAAGCCGGATGGGCTACAACAGCAGAAGACCCCACTGGGTACCACTCATCTACACTACAAATAGGAAAAAGAGACTACAATTTGCACAAGCTCACCAAAATTGGACAGTTGAAGACTGGAAAAATGTTGCCTGGTCTGATGAGTCTCGATTTCTGTTGAGACATTCAGATGGTAGAGTCAAAATTTGCTGTAAACAGAATGAGAACATGGATCCATCATGCCTTGTTACCACTGTGCAGGCTGGTGGTGGTGGTGTAATGGTGTGGGGGATGTTTTCTTGGCACACTTTAGGCCCCTTAGTGCCAATTGGGCATAGTTTAAATGCCACGGCCTACCTGAGCATTGTTTCTGACCATGTCCATCCCTTTATGACCACCATGTATCCATTCTCTGGTGGCTACTTCCAGCAGGATAATGCACCATGTCACAAAGCTTGAATCATTTCAAATTGGTTTCTTGAACATGACAATGAGTTCACTGTACTAAAATGCCCCCCACAGTCACCAGATCTCAACCCAATAGAGCATCTTTGGGATGTGGTGGAACGGGAGCTTTGTGCCCTGGATGTGCATCCCACAAATCTCCATCAACTGCAAGATGCTGTCCTTTCAATATGGGCCAACATTTCTAAAGAATGCTTTCAGCACCTTGTTGAATCAATGCCACGTAGAATTAAGGTAGTTCTGAAGGCGAAAGGGGGTCAATTAGTATTATTTGGTGTTAGTATTAGTATGGTGTAGTATTAGTATGGTGTCAATTAGTATTAGTATGGTGTTCCTAATAATCCTTTAGGTTGAGTGTACAATGTCATTGTTAAAATAAAATAAAAATTTGTAACAAGGGTTGATTGACTTTATCTTAACTTATGAGTAGCTTGTAGCTTGTCAAACTACAGTTTCCTCAACACTGGATTTATATCACCCATACTTCTCATATTGTAGCTTTCACTAATTTGTTTAAATTAAATATTGGTGGGGGTGAAAGGAGGAAGATTTGCTCATAATACATATTAATAAAAAGATTCATGAAAAACTAGTAGTGAAAAAAATAAAATAATAAAACATAATAAAAACAATAAAAATGTGTTTGCAAAAAACAAAAATAAACTGCATGTATATGGACAAACAGAACATAATTACAGAGAAATGTTTTCAGATTTTCCTAAACATTAAATTTATGTTGTCATATTTTAAAGTGTTTTTGCCCTTAAAATGAAAGTCGTTGAGACCCAAAACAATATTGGACCCAACTGCCCTTTCACTCTATGGAGGGAAAAAAAAAATTCAACGTATCTTCTTTCAGAAGTGTTCTTCTTTCAAAAGTGTTCTCGCCAGACAGACAGGTTTGGAATGACATGAGGGTGAGTAAATTATTTTTGGGAAAACTAACCATGCTGGTCCAACTTAAGTTGGTCTCGTAAACCAGACTTTGAAATCTTCTCACCAGGAATTCCTTCCACTTAAGAAAGGGATGTGGTTTGTGGCTTTTGTGTGATGAAAGCAGCAGACAAATCTGGCAAGGCTTCCACGATAATATACTTCTATGCAACAAAGTGTTAGCTCTTGCAAACAATAGAGCTGAAGGCTCTACAAAAGATTATACAGACAGCAATGAGGAAATCTGAAACTTATTTACACTTGTCAAAACTCTTGAAAAAGATTTAATGTCATGAACCTTGCAAATTTGGGGAATAGTCAATGTAAGAGTCCACGGTGGCAGCTTGGTAAATAATAAACCTTTTTTCCTCCTGAAAGATTAAAAACATGTGCACCCTGACTTCAGGATGTAGCATAGAAGCCAAAAAGTCTGAAATTGGTGGGTTCAACAAGCTCTGGCCATCTTAGTGGTCAATATGCATCAAATGGTCTGTTGACACATGAGAGAAGACTCTGTGGATGCAGTCAATGTTGTTGAATTATAAATGCCCTGGAGATGTAATGGTAGGTACATTTCACAGCAAAACAGCCCGGACCCATCCTATATAGCCAGTGGTTCCCAACCACGTTCCTGGAGCCCCCAAATACTGCACATTTTGCATGTCTCCTTTGTCTGACACACCCATTTTAGATCTTTGAATCGCTACTAATGAGCTGATGACCTGAATCAGGTGTGTTTGATTGAGGAGACATGCAAAATGTGCAGTGTTAGGGGAGCTCCAGGAACGTGGTTGGGAACCACTGCCATTTTTATTTTTCAAATTATACTGAATATATTATAAGCTAGTGAACAGTGATGTCGGTTCTATTTAAAAAAAAAAATATATATATATATATATATATATATATATATATATACACATCAAGATGACTTTATCAGTTGTCTGGTGATTGGGAATACCTGGCATTCATATTTAGCTGTGATTGAAAGAGATAGCTGGTAACTAATATCATGAAAAGGAGAAACTTTAAATTAAATGTAGAATTTTAGTGAAAAGTCTGTGTGAAATGTTGCTAAGATCAGGCACATAATTCAAAGATCAGGCACATAAGTAGTAATTGTTCATATTGCCATGAATATGAAATCAGAATCGGCAGAATTACACATGCAGCACTCTTATGATCAGATTATCCCACTTCACGGTGTTTGTAATTTCTCACAATTTACACATTTGTTCTATCTGCCTTCGCTGGACCTTTGAATGATTAAAGCGCGACATGGATGTTATCAGTCAAACAAGAAACAAATGGGTGTTTAAAAAAAGAAAGGTCCCAAATGCTCTTCTGAAATGGGGTGGAATTGGAATCGACTGAATTCAAGTGGCAGGGGATTTAGCAAATTGAGCCAATTAGCCATGAGTGTGGTGAGTGATGATGTTGTCTATAGGATGATTTAGGGGGCATTAGAGACCCAGATTCATTGGGTGCGATAATCCAGTTACACTAGACTTTGTGTGTATATATAAAATATACTTAGTGTTTCCTGTATAACAGAAAATATAGCAAAAGCTGTCATCTTGGACTTAAAAATTCCATAGCCACACTGTACATGTCTGCAATTAGTGATAGAGTCTATGTTCCTTAATCTCATAATCTAGACATGGATTTGAATGTCAACCTGTTGTAACTTTTTATTTTATTTTTTTAGTGTTTTGTTTTGTTGTTGTTCATCATAGCTGGCTTGTATTTGACCTCATAATGTGCCATTTACACAGGATGCATTTACTATAGGGGTTTACTGTGGGTCTTGATGCATTTTGTTGAGCTACTATTCACACAATGTTTTAACAATTTGGTGCTATAAACTGAAGAAAAAAAGCAGACGCATATGTGCAACAATTTAAAAAAAGTAGCACAGCTGGATTACAAGAACATGTTTCATGTGTGAACTGTCCCTGAGGGTTTAATCTAACAAAATCTGTCTGATTTCTGAGTGCCTTTCATTTCTAAGCACAAGATGAGTGCCTCTGGTGTTTCACTGTTATAACTGTAGATTTGGTAATTTTAGGCTGCTTCTGTCTCTGACCTGATCCCTGTTGGGGGGGAAAGTGTCTCTGGGCGGTCTGTCCCCAAAGGGTGAAAGGGAGTCCACACTGTTCCCGGACATACGATCCTTCAGCCACCTTCATCTTACAGACACTCTCTCTCTCTCTCTCTCTCTCTCTCTCTCTCTCTCTCTCTCTCTCTCTCTCTCTCTCTCTCTCTCTCTCTCTCTCTATTTCTCTATTTCTCTATTTCTGGAGCAACTTGCCCCACACTCGCCCAGTCCCCCTCTCTCTCACTTATACACGCGTCTCGCGCTCCTCACCCCATAGTGGGGTATAATTAGCTCCTCTGACAGGTGGGAGGGATCGGGTCTCCCGAAGAATGAAGCTACCAATTTACGCCCAAATTACACAGGCACACAGACACTCTCACCTACTCTCACTTACACACACAAACACATGCTCACCTTCTCTCACTTATCAGATACATGCACCTACTGATGTGTGATCACACACAAACACTTACTTTTGCTAACTTCAGTGCACTCCTACAGAGTGTGGCAGATATGAAATCTGTGCTTTTTTTTTTTTAGCTTTTAGCCCGACAGTGTCCCGCATGTTCATAACCAACCCACAAAACATCCATTGTGAATCTGGATATAAAGAAATAAAGCATTTTGCATTCTGCTCTCTCCACAGTGTAAGAAGAAACACACGCTGGTGTGTCCAGACTTCTCCAGTACCGGCGTGTGTCCACGTGGAACCAAATGCAAGTTACACCACAGAGAGAGTGTGAAACGCACCGGCTCTAACACAAGCTTTGGACCGGCCAAAAAAGCTCGCACCAGAGACGTTATAAAGAGGTCAGGAAGAGGAACTAATCAATTCCACATTGGCCTTTACCATTCTTAATTGCCATAATAAGTGTATTCATTGTATTCATTTGTATTTTTTTTTCAATTGTATTGTTATATTACTATTATGTATAGGGAAGTGACCTGAATAACCATGCAAATCTCCCATAGGCATGCTGATCATTTATAAATTCCTTTGAAAATAAAGTAAAATGAATGATAAAATAATTTGTGTTTTGCCTTTTCAGTTCGGAGGAAGTTCAGACTCAGTCTACTGAGTCCATACAGGCAGATGAGGGCTCGTCCTCCTCGGGTCCTGAGAAGCTGCCCTCCTTCATCTCTTTGTCCAGCTCTCCTGACATGTCAGAGAACCTTGATTCCCCAAAGATCCTTCCTACGGCAGGCTTACAGGCCAAAGGTGTGTACTGTTATGTGAACAGAGGTTAGATTTAAATAATAATAATATAATAATAATAATAATAATAATAATAATAATAATAATAATGAGATGCATACATAGGCCCTACAAAGTATTTAGACATTTAAGCTACACTTAATATATAAATGTTATTGTATTAGTTAAGTGTAACCCAAGTGGCTCTTTAAAGAAAGATAGCAAAGCATTCACGAAAATGTGTTTATTGTGTTTATTAATTGAGAATTATATTAATAAAGTATTTGGGCACATAGTGATGACATCTAAACCTGTGGTTACTCTTCTGGGAAACTCATACATAGGGTGACCAGATGTCCCGTTTTCCCTGGGACAGTCCTGTATTTTAGCTTTATTTTTAGTGTCCTGACTTATTATGAAAAAAATCAATGTTTTGTCCCATATTTCTTCTTTCCTGAATTGTCTTTGCTTGGTTATCATAAAAGCGAGTAGTAGTGTTCTGTCACGTGAGAATAGCCTAATCAAAGGTAGCCAATCTCGTCATAGTATATTTTGGAGAACAAAATGGCCATTACAATTCATTATCGATTAACTTGCAGTTAGTAAAGGCAGGATATTAGAGAGCGTGGAGGAGATCAGGTCAGACGAGAAGATGTCAAAGCGTGCGTGTACATTTATCTTCAAAAAGAGTTTGAGTTATTATGCAGTTGTTATGCAATGTAGTGTCACGCTGAATGATACACACTAGAAGTGCTCTCTCAATCCCGAATTCAGTTCTCTTTGGGCCTGAATGGTCTGACAGTTGTCAAAATGCCCATCCTGTCGAGTATCTCACATAAATGCAGCAGGTTATGGCTGAAGTGAACATAAACAATTCGGTGAAAACCAGATATGTGTCAGTATATTAGATCCTAGCATTTTGTCTTAGTCACAGCAGCCGAAAATACCTGTCTGTGTCATTAATGTTAATCAAACAATAATAGATATTAAATGTATAGGTTTAATAAACCTACTGTGCCTTAAAAACATAGTTTATTTAATTTGTAACAATCACATTTGTCCTGTTGTTTGTAATTTGCTTCTTTGTTCTATTTTTATATAACAAAAATGAAATAACTATATGATGTACACTGATCAGGCATAATATTATGACCACTGACAGGTGAAGTGAATAACACTGATTATCTCTTCATCACGGCACCTGTTAGTGGGTGGAATTATGGCCAAATTGGAATTATGGCCAAACTGCAGCTCTTGTGGGGTGTTCCCGGTCTGCAGTGGTCAGTATCTATCAAAAGTGGCCCAGGGAAGGAACAGTGGTGAACCGAACGTGGGGAACGAAGGCTCGCCCGTGTTGTCCAATCAAACAGACGAGCTACTGTAGCTCAAATTGCTCAAGAAGTTTATGCTCGTTCTGATAGAAAGGTGTCAGAATACACAGCGCATCGCAGTTTGTTGTGTATGGGGCTGCATAGCCGCAGACCAGTCAGGGTGCCCATGCTGACCCGTCCGCCACCGAAAGTGCCAACAGTGGGCACGTGAGCATCAGAACTGGACCACGGAGCAATGGAAGAAGGTGGCCTGGTCTGATGAATCACGTTTTCTTTTACATCACGTGGATGGCCGGGTGCGTGTGCGTTGCTTACCTGGGGAACACATGGCACCAGGATGCACTATAGGAAGAAGGCAAGCCGGCAGAGGCAGTGTGATGCTTTGGGCAATGTTCTGCTGGGAAACCTTGGGTCCTGCCATCCATGTGGATGTTATTTTGACACATACCACCTACCTAAACATTGTTGCAGACCATGTAAACCCTTTCATGGAAACGGTATTCCCTGGTGGCTGTGGCCTCTCTCAGCAGGATAATGCCCCCTGCCACAAAGCAAAAATGGTTCAGGAATGGTTTGAGGAGCACAACAACGAGTTTGAGTTGTTGACTTGGACTCCAAATTCCCCTGATCTCAATCCAGTCGAGCATCTTTGGGATGTGCTGAACAAACAAGTCAGATCCAAGGAGGTCCCACCTCGCAACTTACAGGACTTAAAGGATCTGCTGCTAACATCTTGGTGCCAGATACCACAGCACACCTTCAGAGGTCTAGTGGAGTCCCTGCCTCGACAGGTCAGGGCCGTTTTGGCAGCAAAAGGGGGACCAACACAATATTAGGAAGGTGGTCATAATGATATGCCTGATCAGTGTATGTCATTATTTTGAAATACAATTTGAAATATGTGAAATATGGCCTGTCCATCCCGTCCTGTATTCCACCATAACAAATATGGTCACCCCATTCATATACCCAATAAAAATTTGAGTAACTAATGAAAAATAATGTTCACTCTAGGAACAGGTATTGCATGATTTGTTTGTAGAGGCCTCTTGGAATTTTTTATTTTGTTTTTTTTTTCTAATGCATTGAAATTGCATTGTGTGTGTGAGAGAGAGAGAGAGAGAGAGAGAGAGAGCACAATTTTTTAATAGCCTTTTTAAGTGTGGCTTAAGAGTTCAAATACTTTTTAGCGTCACTGTATATATAAAGAGTATGGAGGTAATAAATACTTATGGAGTAAATAGTTGTGTTATTTAATGCGCAGTGATGGGGGTTAATAATATCGAGGGGGGTGATATTACTTAAGAGCGGAGTACATGAGGTATATAATACTTACTGAGGGGTTACTAATATTTAGGTTTGTTGTTAAGGACAGGCACAGCTGAAGCTGGTATGTCAGTCTGACTGATAGAGGATTAGAGGAGAGGGGCCCCTATATTCTCACATACACACACACACCAGCCGCACCCTATGGAACACTGTCTTTCTCTCTCCACACTCAATAAGACTAACCTGATATACTGCACTGACGCAAACTCACGCACATTCCTCCAGCAAAAAATCGAACTTCTGAGAATCCAGTTGAACTCTTTTAATTTTGTCTTCTCCTTTTTCATGCTTTGACACTTCCTTTCTTAAATTAGTTACTGCAGAACAGAAACCACTGTGATTAACCTCTGACCTTACACCCTAACAGTGTCTTTTCAGTCACATGGACATACTGAAGCTTGGCATTCACTCATTCTCTTCTCTCTTCTCATTCTCTTCTCTATATCATGTTTGCTTGCTTTCTATTTCCAAAGCTTGAAGGATGGCAAGTTTATTTCTGTGTCATGTCTGCATATTTATACAAAATTTGTTCTTGATGCACACTTCTTATCTCTCTGATGCCATGTTCCAGACCAGTTTCCATTTGGGATCATTGATGGCAGCCCTGTGTCTCAGAATAGCACAGGTGCCCACCAGACCACCATGGCTTTTCACATGTCACTTTCTCATCCTGTTGCCTGAAATCATCTGCTACATACAGACTGAACAATTGCTGCTCTCAAAGCAAATTTGACTTTTCTGATTCAGTTCAACAATCTGGATTCCTTAATCATTGTTAATAATTATCTTAGTTATTTTGAAGATGAAACAATGGATAATGTTTGGAAAACAATACTTAATGCATTCAATGTGTATGTGGTCAAATTATGCGATCATTTTAGATTTCAACAAAACGGTAATAAAAAAATCTGATGTGCCCTTCAACACTTTTTCAATTTTGTTCAATTTTAAACGAACCAATTAGTCTACCGAATTTACTTTTCTAGTTAAATTGGTTATGAATTTGAATTTTAAATATGAATTTCTTTTAATGTTAGCTGATTTGACTTCTTTGTTGTGATAAAAGTCTAATTGGAATTTATACCTCCTGTTTACTGCCTCAATTCAAATACATTAATTTAATTGGAATTTAAAACACATTCTCTTCTGACTGGCAAACATCCCTGGTGCTGATCATTATGACAGTAGCTCTGATGCTTAAATATCGCATTACATTTTATTACATTTTTCTATCCGCATCGGCTGTAAACAGATGTTCCAGAACCAGTACTTAAACTGAAAGTCATTAAAATCATCCTTGTGTATGTGTGTGTGTGTTCATGTTTTCTATCCCTGAATGCACACTGATTCATGTCGCCGTGGGGACCTAAATTGAATGAGGTTTTGGAAAATATACAGGGAATATACAGAAGAGGTTTTGGAATATACAGTTTGTTCTTGTTCTGGTTTGTGAACCAGACGTGTGTGTGTGTCTGTGTGTGTGTCTGTGTGTCTGTGTGTCTGTGTGTCTGTGTGTCTGTGTGTCTGTGTGTCTGTGTGTCTGTGTGTCTCTGTGTCTGTGTGTCTCTGTGTCTCTGTGTGTGTCTGTGTGTGTCTGTGTGTGTGTGTGTGTGTGTGTGGTGTCCAGGTAAACCCTACGTTATGAGGACGAAATGTCCCCACAAAGACTGCAATTTCAGAAATCCTTGTCCGTGTGGGGACATTTTTTGGTCCCCGTGAGAAAACAACTTCAAGGAAAATCAGAATAATATTTGTTTTTTGAAAATGTAAAAAGGCAGAAGGTTTTCTGTGATGGTTAGGGGATAGAATATACAGTTTGTATAATATTAAAATCATTATGTCTATGGAGAGTCCCCATAAAACATGAAAACACAATGTGTGTGTGTTCATGTTTTTCTATCCCGATTAGGACTTCAACCTGAATGCGCACAGACTCATGAGGTTCCCATGAGGATACAAGCTTATAAATCATACAGAATGAGTTTCTTTGAAAATATAAAAATGCAGAAAGTTTTGTGTGATGGGTATGTTTAGGGGTAGGGTTAGTGTAAAGGGATAGAATATACGGTTTGCACAGTATAAAAACCATTATGTCTATGGAGAGTCCCCACAAAGATAGTAAACTGCATGCGTTTAATAAAAAAAAAAATTGGAGTTAGTTCTAAATAAGAACAAACTCTCGATTCCCAACACTAGCGATGTTACCAACCACACAGACGCACTTAGAGCTGTTAATTGTTACTAATGACAGTGTAGCTCTCACTCTAAAGATTGTGGCCGTCCAGACAAACTTCTCCCTGCTTTTGCATAAATTAGCCCAGACTCTATGCATCACTGCCTGCGTCTTCTCTTTCCCCTTCGGTCTCTGAGCTATCACTCACTCTGAGACAATCACACACTCATGTGTCACTCCTCTATCAGTAAAAACAGAGTGATAGCTACTCCTGTCATTACATAGCAGGTGCTATTTATTTCTTGTCTGTCTGTTTTGTTTTTCCAAATCAAAGTTTCATCTACTTCACTTTTAGCATCAGTTCCTGCTGTATAACCATCAAACAATCACAATTCACATTCCACTTACATGTTGTTCTTTTTCTTTTGCACTGCACAGTGTTCCTTGTGGAATATTTCTTCCCCTTTCTTCTCTCTGTTACAGGAAAGACGCTACATATCAAGCCACGATTCTTATCTTCAACACAAACGGAACCCTTGCCAAAGGAGGGCTAATGGTGGGTGTTTTAATCAGTAATAAACAATGAAACTTTTTTTAACTTAGCTTTTATTTTAGAAATAAGAAATTGACTCCGCCTCTCCTGAGCAGTTTACAAAGACATCTGTACATTAGACACTCACAGCTATTTTTTGGTATCAAGTCGCGTTTTGTTTCAAGAATTCTTAGAATTGATTACATGAATTGATTACATAGATTTGTCAGAGTATATTCATAAGTATTTACAATTACAGAACTGAATTTATGCTTCATAATCAAAAACTGCAGATATTTTCATTCAATGTCAAAGTGTAAAGTTATTCTCAGGGGTTTTTAAAAGCGCATTTCTGTAGTGGTTTGTTGCGCAAAGAATTTCCTTTATCATTTAGAATGTAAGCTTGTGAAAATGTATTTTCAAAGAATGGAAAACTACTTAATAAAATTGCTTTGTGATTTGTGCGACTGCGTCTCTCTCTTCATTTGTGAGCATGCTTTGCCTACATGTGTGAGAACTCCTAAAATCATGACGAAAGAGGAATTTCGTTTAGCGTGAAAAGTATTGACATTCGTCTACACGTGTTGTGAAGCAGGTGGATGTAAAGAACATCGCTCATGGGTGTGTGTCTGTCACTGTAATTGAGTCTTAAGGAATCTATAGGAAAAGGGGAAAAAACGTAACGCCTCCCTTACACTCTTCAAAACTCATTTTTCTTCTCCTCTCACTTTTTCCTCTCTAACTGCTGTCTGACCAAATCCATCACAACTAATTTCTGACAATGTCATTTTCCTTTTCTTCTTCCTGTCTTTTTCTAAAATGCGCATTTGATTGAGGATCCGTCCGTAGATGAGCCTGCCTCTTGCAGTCCTCCTCCTCCTCCCTCTTCTCTGGGTAATGTAATTAGGATGTTGGGTGTTAAACAGTGGTACAGAGAGGATGATGGGAGCTGTAATCCCTTGAACGCCCCTCACTGTGCGGAGGAGACTGCTGATATTCAGACTATTAATGCTCCGTTGAACCAAGGCCTCTTGCTCCATGCTCTGTGACAAACGACTGCCGGTCGCAACGGGAAACCTGGTTAACCATCGCCGGCAGCAACGACAGGGGGCATTAATACACCGTGGCGAGGGTCTCGCTGCGGAACACGACACACTCGCTGGCACTGACAAGCCTGCCGCCGTGTTAACGAGATAAAGCCTGTGCCCATGATGCGAGCCACGTTTACGATGACATAGAGGGATGGTGGGAAGGAAAACACTCCTTCATTTGGCTTCTCTGTCTATCTTTCTCCCCTATTTAATCGTTCATGCAGGGAGGAATACTTCACAAGAATGCATGTTGATATGGGTGTTGTAAAATCAACTAAAGTTGTCATACATCACCTAACCCCTCTTAGTTTATTTGTCTTTTTTTGCATTGCAGTTCTTTCAGATTTTCTTTCTATTTTAAAGGAATGAAAGGAACAGGTTAACCTTAATCGACTTGTGGCATAAAGTTGATTACCATAGAAGAAACTGTATTTGTTCCTCCTTTTCCTGGAAAACAAAGTGAGCCACTTATAATGGAAGTAAGGCCAATTGGTAAGCTTTTAAAAACTCACCATTTCAAAAATATAGCCATAATAGGTTAACAGTATATTAACAGCATTTTAGTTTGATTGTCACTTACAAACCATACACTGTAAACCCGAATAAGTTGACAAAACTCAAAAAAATCAAGGCATTTTTATTTTGTAATCATACATTTTAATTGCTCTGAACTTGACATATTTGAGTATGCTAATTCATACATTTAACTTAAAAATATCACGTAATCTCAAACTTTTTAGTAGTGGAAACTTGACTAGCTTTAACTAGCTTTAATTCAGTAAATGCTACCTTGCTAATTGGTAACACAATGCCTTGATAGCATGGCATAGCACTTGCTGAGTCGGGACAGCAATATAATACATTTAATATGTCTGTTCTCAAACTAACCTCACGCTCCACTTGTCAGCCACTTGTTTCTATAACACAAATAGAAATCCCAGTTTCGGTTAAATTTAAGTTACGTCTAAATTAAAAGAAACAAGTTCATAAAACTCAAAACAATGAAACAATTCAGATGAATTAAAATGTGTCAGTTTTGAGAGCTCAAAAGAAAAAGTTCTAAAATACTTATAAAAGTTAATTAGTTTGAACTCATTTGTTTAATTTGAGTTGGCTCTACTCAAGCCAATTAATTTTGATCGTTAGTGTTTACAGTGTAGCTGTGTAATGTCCAGTTTTACAATGTGTTGCCTAAACGTAATGCCTAAAACCCTAAAATAACCATTAAAATGTCAATTTAAACAACTGTACAGTTCAAATAATGTAATGTTTTTATAAAATAATAAGCTTCACATTTCTGCTTTTAAATCCTGCTGGCCTCATTCACTTCCATTATAAGTGCCACATCGTAAGCTCAGTTTTTACTTTTTTAAATAAAACAAAAGACATAGTACGGTCTTTTCTTCCCTTATATAACATCCATTAAAGTTTCTCAAATAGTTTGATGTGATTATTATTATTATTATTTTTATTTTTTTATTTTTTTCTCCAAATTCGATGCCTGACGAGTTGGAAGTATTTTTGTGGTAAACCATATTGTGGAATCTTCTTTAACCTTCATTCAGAAAATATTTCGCAGAACTCAAGAACTTCAGATTTTGTACAGTAAAGTCATAACCTGTAGATGTCAAACAATGGGTTGCTTTAACTTAATACTTTTGTACAGGAGGCCGTCCATGAAAAGATTATATCCGCATTCATGATGCTCTTTAACTATGGTCACATACCAGTTTCTGTTATCTGCATGGGAAGAGAAAGAGAAATTCATGGAGCAATCACTCTTTCTTTTCTCACCCTCCCCTTCCCTCTCGTTCCCTCGCTCTGACGGCGAGGATGTAAGTGCCTTAGACAGATGTCTGCTGCCGCTTGTCTCAAAGCTCAACGCGAGCTGCTGAGCTCGGCAAACTCTAATTAAGATCAATATTTCAATTTTTAGTAAAAGCGCATGTGAAAGAGAACGAGGAGAGCGAGAGAGAGAAAGAAGGAAAACACATTCACATTTTTTTCGAGGACAATCTCACTTGAATGAGAAAAAGGAAAGAATGAAAGGTCAAGTGTAATTTTTCTCTACCTCAATAGATCGCCTATAGGCATAAAAAAGACAAACTTGTTACAGCTCAGCAAAGAGTCCAGCCCATCAATAAAGATCATACTTTCACTGCCAGTAGTTAGTCATTAGTATAACTGTCTTCTGTCCCTTTTTCATACTGCTCTCTTTCTCCCATCTTTCAGTTTGGGCTTTATTTCGGTTTACCTTTTTGCCATTTTTTTTTCTTCTTCTTCCATTGCTAAAAGGGGAGGGGGGGTACTTTAAAGGAATAGTTCACCCAAAAATGAATATGATCCCATAATTTACTCACCCTCAAGCCATTCTAGGTATATATGACATTCTTCTTTCAGACAAATGTCCTGGCTCTTCCAAGCATTATAATGGCAGTGAATGGCAGCCCAAAATGTGAAGCCCAAAAAAGTGCATCCATCCATTATAAAAGTACTCCATACAGCTCCGGGAGGTTAATAATGGCCTTCTGAAGCGAATCGATGGGCCAGACTGCATTCCGTATTCAACTTAAGAAGAAAGTGTAACGCCTCTCGCAGTTTAAAATGCTTAATATTACATACTTCGCAAGAACAGAGAAAGAAGTTGATGTCATTTTGTTCTCACAGCCCTGGTTTGGGAGTTCTCGCGGCTTGTTCTTGACACATCGTCTGAGCAGAACTTTATTTCTTGTGGGTGTCTGAGAACTATTGTGTGATTGGTCAGAAATTTAAAGTGGGTGGGGTTAATGCGGAGAAACGGAAATGTTTGGCACCTGCTTTTCTCGTGAAGTATGGAATGTCCTGGCCAGAACAAACTTTGTTCTTGTTCTTGCCACCTCGAGAAAACGAACAAATTGCGGAGTATGTACCAAGCTTTACAATACGCCCGACGTCATCGCCGTGCCAGTTGCGCTTTTTTGTAAGTTGAATACAGAAGGCGGTCCGCCGGAAGCTAGATATTTTACTTTATAACGTGTTAAACATGGATATTTTTCTTACACAAACCCATCGATTCGCTGCAGAAGGCCTTTATTAACCCCCCGGAGCCATGTGGATTACTTTTATAATGGATGGATGCACTTTTTTGCCTTCAAATTTTGGGCTGCCATTTTAATTCTTGGATTTGCCAGGAAATGTTTTTATATAACTCTGATTGTATTCATCTGAAAGAAGAATGGCATATGGCTTGAGGGTGAGTATGACTATCCCTTTAAGGAATCCATCAAATGGTCTTTTTTTTCCATTCTAAATTCTCTTAAAAAAAATATTGGTGTGGAATATTGCAGTATTTATTATAAATGATTTATCCATGCACATCATTTATTTTTAATCTTACAGCTGCATATCTTCTCTGATGACATGTTAACTGGTGTGAGGGCGGAACAATCTGTCACTCATATGACATCACAGCAATAGCAAACCAATCAATTGATCCAGTCCAATCCAGAAGCCGTTTCACCCAGATATACTTCACAATACGGAAGAAAACTTCTGTTCACAAACTTTAAATGCCAACTTTAACACTTAACATGCTCTTTTCTGTCCTCTTGCTCTTTCTAACACGCTTTTTTTTTCTTTTTTTTTTTTGCTGAGAACTTCAGAGAAGTTTGTGTACTTGGTAGTTTGAATGTAGTCAAACGA